>CAUYON010040406.1:0-35085 GCA_963573935.1 Arctocebus calabarensis | reverse complement strand
CAGAAAAATAGCTCGGCATTGTGGCAGGCACCTGTAGTCCCTCGGGAGGCTGAGGCAAAAGAGTCACCTAAGCTCAGGAGTTGGAGGTTGCTGTGAGCTGTGTGACACTCTACTGAGGGCAATAAAGTGAGACTCTGTCTCAAAGAAGAAAAAAATTAAGACAATCAAAAGGGGAAGAAAATCTATAGCTTCCAAATTAGCTGAAGACAGAAATGGGAAGTAATGAACTTTTCCAGTCTCACAGTAGTCTGGGAAGAAGGACTTCACAAAGTAAACCTACGAGATACAGGAGTAAATATCCAGAAATGCACCAGTAGTGAGGGAAGAAGTACATTCTTTCAGCCTGTGACAGATGAGGTGGACACAAATTTTAAAGGATGCAAAAGACTATAGAGAAGTGAATGAACTGAAGGCCATGTTAACCAGTTTGATGTAAGCATTCCAAACTGTATAAATCAGCACATGGAACCCCATAAATGCATTAATGTATACATACAGTTAAATGCACTAATGTATACATAGTTATGATTGAATAAAAAATGACTATAGAATATATTTGTTTTAATTAGTTGATATTTATCAAATGTTATGTTTCTTAAAAACAGAAAACACATTTTCTCCTCATATGCCCATATAATAACAACAAACATAAAAATGGTATATTCAACATTCTCTGATTAATATGCATTTAAACTAGAAATTAATAACAGAACCAGAAAGCCAAGTGACTCCCAACCAACTGGAGTTAAAATAAAATAAAAGTAAATAACAAATTAAAAAGTTCTTCTCAAATAAGTATTGAGTCAAAGGAAATCCAAATCAAATTATATAAAATGTATAGGAAGGCTCGGTGCCTGTGGCTCACGGCTAAGGCGCCAGCCACGTACACCTGAGCTGGCAGGTTCAAATCCAGCCCGGGCCCAGCAAACAACAATGACGGCTGCAACCAAAAAATGTCCGGGCGTTGTGGCGGGTGCTTGTGGTCCCAGCTACTTGGGAGGCAGAGGCAGGAGACTCGCTTGAGCCCAGGAATTGGAGGTTGCTATGAGCTGTGCTGCCACATCACTCAATCCAGGGTGACAGCTTGAGGCTCTGTCTCAAAAAAAAAAAAAAGGAAATATTATTATGTTATTATATTATATATAATTATTTATATAATATAGAAATTATAATTATATATAATATATAATAAACATAATATATTATTTCTTAGATATTCTGTACAGTATTTCATATATATAAAATGCACATAAATATAAATGTATATAGCTAGTGAAATGTTCAGAGGATCATTTGTAGCATTAAATATTTATTTTAATAGGCAGGAAGAGCAAAAATCAATGAATTAAACCTTAAACAGTCTAAGTTAAAAAAAAATGGAAAGGAATAAGAACTAGAAAACATAACAACGACACCTAAGCATTAGCCCTTACTGGGGAGGGAAGGTTTAAAATGGACATATTTTGACTAATTTTAATGAGAAAAAAAGAGGAAAATGCAAATATGAAATCTAACAAAAGGTAATGCAGAATCATAAACTGCTTCTTCCAATTTCTTAAATATAAAGTTTTCTAACCTATGCAAATACATTTGAAAACTTGAATAAACTGGATGATGCTAAGAAAATACATGTTCACCAAAATTTACTCCCATGGAGAGAGAAAATATAAAGAGATCATCTACAAAAGAATAAATCAAGTTGTTAAAGGACCACTCCCCTAATAGCAGAAGGCCCAGATGTTTTCATGGAGAGATTCTATACATTTTAAAGAGATTTATTCAATGCTATTTAAAGTGGTGAAAAGTAGAAAAGATTCTTCATTCTTTTATAAATTGAGAAAAATGTAGGTACCTGTAGGTACCAAACCCCAATAAACATTATGCACACACATAACCCCCTCAAAAGACTAAGTTCAGTTCTATTAATTCAACAATGCAAATTATTAAACAAAATCCAAAAAAATCTTATGAACTTGATTATAGTGAAATAGAGATTATTCCAGGAATACCAGTTAACACCTACTCATCTTTCAAGTCTTAGCTCAGATATCAGTCACTTCTTCACAGATTCTTCCTCCCTAACTTTTATCAAATTAGGTAACATTCCTCTTCAACATATATGAAAATTCTTTGATACTCTGCCTTTCAAGAGATGGAGGGAGTTATATTAATTGCCTTTTAAATTTTAAGTCAGTCTTGCTGAGGTTTAAACATCATTGGGGATGAACATCACGTGGCCTTCATGTATCATTTTAATGTATTCTTAAATTTGATTTGCTGAAACTTGTTTAGAAATTTCCATCTATATTCAGGACAGATAATGTCCTGTAGTTTCCTTTCTTTTAATGCCTTTTTCTACTTTTGGTATCAGGGTAGACTCAAATAAATGAATATCAAATGTTATGTTTCTTAAAAACCGAAAACACATTTTCTTCTCATATGCTCATATAATAACAACAAACATAAATTGGAAATGAAATTTAAAAAAAGAATGAATGAATAAAATGAAAAAAAACATCAGTTTTTTATGATGTGGTTTTTCTATAGGTGGCCTCTATCAGTTTAAGAAATCTCCCTTCTAAACCAAAATAAAAAATGAATTTTTTTTGGTTGCTGCCATCATTGTTATTTGGCAGGCCCAGGTTGGATTTGAACCCACTAGCTCAGGTGTACATGGCTTAGCCCATTGAGCCGCAGGCACCGAGCCTGCCTATACATTTTATATAATTTGATTTGGATTTCCTTTGACCCAATACTTATTTGAGAAGAACTTTTTAATTTGTTATTTACTTTTATTTTGTTTTAACTCCAGTTGGTTGGGAGTCACTTGGCTTTCTGGTTCTGTTATTAATTTCTAGTTTAAATGCATATTAATCAGAGAATGTTGAATATACCATTTTTATGTTTGTTATTATATGGGCATATGAGAAGAAAATGTGTTTTCTGTTTTTAAGAAACATAACATTTGATATTCATTCATTTGATACCAAAAGTAGAAAAAGGCATTAAAAGAAAGGAAACTACAGGACAATATCTCTCCTGAATATAGATGGAAATTTCTAATGGAATTTCTGCTAGACTCATAGAATGAATTAGAAAGTACGCCCTGCTGGTCAATTTTCTGTTTGTGTAAAATGGGTATTATTTCTCCCTTAAATATTTGTTATATTTGAAATATTTGTTAAATATTCACAAGAGAAGCTATTAGGGCTTGGAGTTTTTTTGTTTGTTTTGAGGGAATGTTTTTTAACTATAAATTCAATTTCTTTAATATTTATATGTCTATGAAGTTATTGATTTCTTTTGGGTGAGCTTTGATCATTTGTATCTTTAAAGGAATCTGTACATTTTGTTAAAGTTCTTTATTTCTTAGCAAAATGTTCCTAATACATGTATTACCTTACAGTTTTCTTATGTCTGTAAAATTTGTAGTGGTCATCTGTCTCTTTCATTCCTGATACTCTTATTCTGCATTTTTCTTCTTTTTTCCTGACCATTCCAACTAGAGGTTTATTGATTTTATTGATCTTCTCAAAGAAGCATTGATTAGTTGTCGCCTCATCTCGCCCACCAGCATATGTAATCTTCCTTTTTATTTAGGGATCTTAATTACACCTGCAAAAATCTTCTCTCTGTATTGTGTAAAATAATCACAAGAGGGGCGAGGCACTGTGGCTCACACCTGTAATCCCAGCACTTGGGAGGCCGAGGAAGGTGGATTGCCTGAGCTCACAGGTTCAAGACCAGCCTGAGCCAGAGTGACACCTCGTCTCTAAAAACAGCTGGGGGTTGTGGCAGGCACCTGTAGTCCCAGCTATTCGGGAGGCTAAGGCAAGAGAATTGTTTGAGGAGTTTTGAGGGTGCTGTGAGTTATGATACCATGGCACTCTACCGAGGGTGACAAAGTGACACTGTCTCAAAAAAAAAAAAAAATCACAGGAAAAACATCCTGTCGTACACACATGTCCGGCACTCAGGAAGAGGCAAATGGGTACAGCATATCTGGGGAGCTGGATCTTGGGAGCCACTTTAGACTCCTGTGTGTCACACTGCTTTGTTTTCCTCTGTTGTTTTTCTCTTTCCTGTTTGCTCTGATTTTTGCTGTGATATTTATTTTTCTTTGGATTACTTTTAGTTTAATTTGCTTTTCATACCTTCATTGATTTAAATACAGGCATTGAGTGCTTTAACTCCATGTCGTTCTTCAACGGCATCGCACCGTCTCACCTTCATTTTCTTCTAGTTCACAATGGACGTTCTCATTTCCTTTTGGTTCCTTTCTTGACTCAGGTGTTATTTAGAGTCATGTTGCTTAATTTCCAAATACCAAGTGAGTTTTCAAAGATCTTTCTCTCCCTGGCTTCTAATTTAATTCTATTTTTAAAAATTTCAGATTAATATGTAAACAGTGAGGTTACAATGCTTGCATGTTTAGGTAAGGTCCTTGTCATAGTTGTGTCCCACACACAGAAGGTGTGACACACACCCTTCCATCATGGGTGCACACCAGCCCCCCATCTCTCTCCTTCCTTCCTCCCTTCCTTTTTCCCCTCCCCTCAACTTAAATTAAATTGAGTTTTTCTCTTGTGTGGGCATTAAGCCCCATTTATTTATTTTTGTTATTGTTGCTTAATTCCATTTTTGAAGTGGAACATACTTTAAATGACTTGAATTCTTTTAGATTATTAAATCTTTTTTTTTTTTTTTTTTGCATCCCAGGATATGATCCATCTTGGTAAATATTCTTGGTAGTTGAAAAGAATGTACATCTGTTGTAAGGAACCCTATTCTGCAAATGTCAATCAGATTAAGGTGGCCTATGGTGGTGTTGAAGCCTTCCAAGCCTGATCCATCTCCTACCAGTTACCGAGAAAGAGGCCCCAAAGCGTCCCGTTGTAATTGTGGATCTATTTATCCTTGCGGTTCTACTAGTTTTTGTCTGATATATTTTGAACCTCTGCTAGTGTTACTTAAGAAGGACATTTTGGAACATTCCCTTTTGAAATACATAATTTCACTGTCAGGACAGCAATCTTTTTTTCTGATCTTTTTCATTTTATAGGGCAAAGAGCACCTTGCGTGAAGAAAGTAGTGCCTCATGCAAATGGAAAATGATCCGTTTTTATTCTTTGTAGATGTGAAACAAATGCATAATGATACATTGAGCCAGTAAAGCAGATTAAAGGGGACCTGACCTGGGAGAAAGTGGTGCCAGGAAATTTAAGAAGAAGGCCAATTTCGAGGGAGACTGGAGGAAGATCAAGGAAGATTAGCCTGCTAATGTCCTTTGGGTTTAGTATCAGGTAGGTCACTGGCAAGTAACCCATTTGAAAGCCAATTTGGTGAAGTAATGAGGGTGAAATTCAGTGTGGATTCTGCTGTGGCTGACTAAAGGAGAGGAAACATAGAAAATTCATGCTGCAAAGTCCCTGGGAGAATGAGCAGAATAAATGACAGGTGTTATGCTGTCCTCACCACCATCACCACCCTTATTTTAGGTAGGAGTTTTCAGTCATTATACTGGGAGCCTTTAGACGGAATTGAGAGTACTAATAAAATAATAACAATAAACATGGATAGCTAACCTTCATAGTTCCTTAATAGCCCAGGAATTATTTTATGTTCTTTATACGTTTTAACTCTTTTCAGCTCCATGAATACTATGCGATGTAAGAACTATGAATATTTCCATTTTCTAGATGAGAAAAGTGTAGCACTGATAAGAACCTTGCCCAGAGCACACAAACGTGGTTAATCAGATGTTCCTTGTCGTGGTCACACAGCTTACAGCACACTAGGAACAAGGCATTTCCAGCTCCTGCGACACTGTAGGGAACCTGCAGCCTTGGGGCCTCAGGGGGCCTTCTGGGTCCCTGAACACAGCAGAATCCCGTTTTTACAGAACACATGCTCTGTTAATGCTCAAACCAAGTGTCTTAGTCAGGGCTCTCCAGAGAGCCAGAACTAGTAGGACAGAGGAGAGGAAATTGAGTAGGGCCTGACTCACGTGGTCACAGAGGGGGAGGAGTCTCACAGTAGGCCGGGTGGAAGCAGGAGGACCAGAGAGGAGCGTAGTGTGGCTCACTCCAAATTCTCAGAACAAGGGAAACTGTCAGTGAAGGCCCCAGTCCAAGGGAGAAGGCCCGTGAGCCCGTGGAAGGCCATTTGTGCAAGGCCCAGACTCCAAAGCCAAAGAACCCAGAGGATAATGTCCAAGGGTGGGAGAAGAAAGGGCGCTCCCAGCAAGGGAGAGAATGAGCAGGGCCACCTCTCCTCCTGCCTGGCTGTCCCTCCAGGACCCCCACTGGTTGATGGGCTCATGCACAGTGAACCAGGCCTTCCTCCCACACGGGCCTCCCCTGGACACACCCTCACAGAGACAGCCGAGAGCAGGGTTTCGCCTGCAGGCGAGGCAGCCCGTCCCTCAAGTTACCCATCACTCAGCACACACTGATTAAACTAAACATTGGACCACAGTAAGAGCGTTTGTTCTTACACGGTTATACTACCCTGACACTCTCAGACTTGTGTCGTTTACTGTTACCGTACTTGTTCTCACTCCTGTCCTTTCATTTGGGAACCAGCAAAGTCTCGTTGGCTATGATTAAAAGAAAAGTGTTCTGGTCCTGTTCAGCCCTCTCCTGTCCTGTAAGCCCAGAACGTTTACGGCCCGGTTTGCTATTCCACCGCATCCCTGCCGATGTCGCTGCTTGGTGATCTCCCGGGCCAGCTCATTTACTGTGGTCTGTGGGAGAATCCCGAGTCAGCCCAGACATTTCCCTTTGAGCTGTACCTAACGATGTAGTTGCAATCTTACTTGATATCTTACTTTGTCCTGCAGACGCCTCACACTCACTGTATCTGAAACTCCACACAACCCCTTTCTCCTACATTGGACCTCCCAGAGAGGTTCTGCCAAGCAGCCCATGTCAGCCCTTCCTTGGTGCCTCCAAATTCCTGTTTCTTGCTAAAACAGATCACGAGGTAGTGTTGAATTCTAAATCCATCCACTTCTTTCCAGGCTCAGGCCTCCCTGATCCACCCTCGGAACCATCTGTAGCCCTCTCACGGCTCTGACCTTGCCTGCCAGTCTCCCTTCCCCCTCCTTGTACACAACACATCCATGACTAAGCTGAAAAGAGCTGTGGTTTTCTACTGCTGGTAGGCGTGGTATTTTCTGAAGGACATGGTTATACATCAGAATGGGGTGACAGGCAATGGCTGGAGCAGCGGGGAACGTTCTGTCTTAATCAAAGCATCTTGCGTTAAAGAGACTGAGCCTAGAAGAAAACTTTGTTCCCATTATCTGTTACTCATGATTTTTATGATTTTTTAAAGGAGAAGTGTTTTTGGAAGGCTCAGTGGAGAAACAATAGAAAAAAGATTTGCGGTTATTTCTGTTTGATGATATAATACTTTGCTTGTTCTTGAAGATTTGACATGAATTTCAATGTCTTCTCTGAGCTCTGGGTCTTAGGTGTGACGTGGATGTGGTGAGTATTCTGACTTGGGACGGAGGCAGTAGTGGGGTGACGTCCACCTCGACATGAGCCCCCTGGTATGGGTGTCCTTGTCACCATCAAAGTGTGAGCTCTCACTGGTACACTGGTTTCAAGGCACATTCTCTGCAGCCAGTTAATTCACTTGCTTCCAGGACTACAGAATTGTCATTGATCAATAGAAAGGGTTGCAATAACTACTTCTTTGAATATCTGTTACCATGGCTATAGGAAAATGTGGGGTTTTTTTTCCTTAAAGTGTGGGGACTTTTTAATTCTCACCTATCAAAGCATTTTCCCATGTTCTATGTTTAATTACTTGTCTGTCTTCCCCACTATGCAAGCTCTCAATTCAGGAGCTATTTTCTCTTCTCTGTTTATCTTGACATCCAGCACAATGCCTAGCATATGCTAGTTGTTCAATAAATATTTGTTTTGTGAATAAATTAGTCTAAATCAGGCTTTTTACAAACTTGGCACTATTGATATTTGGGGCCAAGTAATTGCCATGCAGAGCTGTCCTGTCCACGGTTGTGTCCTGTTCAGCACAGCCTGGCTTCTGCCCACTGGGTGTCAGAGGCACTTTCAAGGTTGTCTCCAGACAAGGCCAAACGTCCCTCTGGGGCAAACCCACTCCAGGCTGTATGCGGAAGTCCCTGGACTTTAAGAAGCTGAAATATGGAATTGGAGATTTTCTTTTTCTGCTTAGACTCTGATTCACTTTAATATCATGGTATGAAGTGTGTTTTTGGAAAAATCCAGGGTTTAGTAAAATTCAAATGAGAATGAATTTAAGATAGGCATATAATCCCTTTGAACACAGTTTGTACTTTTTGTGGAAACAAGCCCGCTTGCTATAGATTTATGGAAAAGAAATGTGCTTTTTGAGAACCTAGTACCTTGTAGCCCTGTTGAGCCTCAAAACTCATCTGATTCATCCGGCTCCTCCTCTGTGTAGACGCTTAGGAAGTTGTCCTCACCTCCATTTTGCCAGATGAGAAAACTGAGGCTCAGCGGTGTCAGGAGACTTGCCCAGATCCCACAACTGTAAATGACCAGGCTGTTTCTCTAACTCAGGTCTGTCGGGCCGCCAGATGCGCGCAGGAAGGGCCGGAGCCCGGCTCACTCCGGGAACAAGGGTGGAATCAAACCCGCGCCACGAGCTCATTCGCAGGTGAGGCTCCAGCCCCCCGGGAAGGCTCCACATCCTGCTCCTGGGACCAGCCAACACCTGTTCCATGGACCCATTCTCCACAAAGCGAAAGCACGTGCCCCCAACTTGCTGCACACCCTAAATGGAGGAATTACCGTATGAGAGATTTGGACATCACTGTCATTCAGCGTATCGACACTGAATAAAAAGTTTTGCATATTAATTTGATTATTTTTTGCTAAGAAGTGGCTACAATAACTATTCTGGCAAATGATGGTGTGTACAGTCATCTCAGGCAGTCTGACTCAGTTTGTTTCCAGTCGGGTTCACACTGCCTTTCTAGCAGCTTCCGGAATGTGGAGCGGCAACATTCGGGACCACCAGCTAACAGGATCAAGAGAATCTCTAACCATTATTAAACAAATAAATCCATGCAATTGCTTACACTGGAACACAGTAATTTAGAATTGACCTTTTAAGAAGCAACTTTTTTGCAAATCTGCTCCTGAATCTCAGAAATTCCCTTTTCTTGATCATCAAGTTTATTGGGTAGATTTTTCATGTGACTTTCAATTTGAGGCTCCGCATATTTGAAATGTATTGTTTTTCTGTGCACTACTTATGTACAAAGTTTTGGTTTGTGTTTTAGGAGGAACAGGTCCACGGTCCTTGCTATTTCTCAATTTTATTTTCTTTGGAGGCAATCTTGGGAGCATTGCATCCTGGGTGACTGAATTTCAAGTATACCCCAATGTTCCATACTAAGGCATACATACCAAACATTATTTTTGTTTATTTATTTATTTTTTTTTGAGACAGAGCCTCAAGCTGTCACCCTGGGTAGAGTACTGTGGCATCACAGCTCTAGCAACCTCCAATTCCTGGGCTCAAACGAGTCTCCTGCCTCTGCCTCCCAAGTAGCTGGGACTACAGGTGCCCGCCACAACGCCTGCCATTTTTTGGTTGCAGCCGTCTTTGTTGTTTGGCGGGCCGGGGCTGGATTCGAACCCACCAGCTCAGGTGTAAGTGGCTGGTGCCTTAGCCTGTTGAGCCACAGGCACCGAGCCTATTTTTGGTTTTTGATAAAAGTTTGTGCAGCTCTTTTTGCAACTAGAGATGTGACTCCCCTTAAAAACATTTTAAAAAAATAGAGTTGCCTTTTCCTCTAAAGAGACATTTTCATAAGACTTACTTTACTAATTTTATTGTCCAGCTTAGGCTCACTTCAATGTTTGGAACTGCTAGAAGAGATAGTTCCTTTACCCTTCTCTAAGCCTTAGTTTTTCTGAGAAAGTTCTCTTAAACATAAGGAGGGGCTAAAGATGAATTCCTTCAAACCTATGTTTATTTCCTAATCGGAGAACTAGAGAATATTATTTTAGGAAAATTTTAGATTTTGAAAAGTGAGCTGATCAACCTTCATGGCTAAAGCCATGATAATCATTCTTCTACCTTTATATATGTGTATCTGTGGAAGACTCAACTGAATAAGAGTCCTTGCCCCTTCACAAGACCTGGCACGCTGTTCATTGCCAAAATTGACCTATTTCATTTCTTACCCAGCTGTGTGAAACAACACTTTTCTCAAGTAAGCCCTTGGATCCTGAGTCCCCCCCCATCTCCTACCTTCACAGTTTAGGACCATCCTCTTCCTCTGAGCGTCCAGTGCACACCACATGGTCAATCCCGTTTGCACTGTCCCTTCTTTCCGAGCACAGCCTCGACCAGAGACGTCAAATAGCTGGAGCACACAATGCCACACCTCCTCCCAAGGCAGACACACCAGGGACCTGCGCTTCTCCTGCTGAACCTCAGCCCCAACCTGCATATCTGTCTCAACACAGCACTTAAAGAATCTAAATTGTATGGAAACAACACACAAAACATTTCTTGTTTTGTTTGCGAAAGCAAGCTAGCTTGTGCTAGTCGGTCTGTATTTTGAACAGCATGAGCTTGACCTTCCAACATAAGCTGAGCTTTCATACCAGAAGCATCGTACCAAGTTCAAAGGCTGGGCATTCTCTTTGGGGTTAGCATTAGAGCACGGCCACACAGCTTTTTAGCTCACACACTGGTAGTTTGTTGCTTTGGGTTCTACACAAAATCCCTGGTACATCACATGTAATTTACTTTCTCCTTACAGCTGTCCCATGTGGGTGAGCTTAGGTTTGGGGTGCCCTTTGAATGATCTTTGAGTCTTTATTTACTTTGTATATCCCTGGTGGGGATACTGTATTTGGAGGATTGTAAGCCAGAGTCAGCAGTTGAAACGATTGGTTTTGCTTGGAACTGTGGAAGAATGAGAAGATTGTCCTCTTATAGGCCATTGGTAAAGGAATGTATGTGTCATTTTACGAATAATTCTTTTCCAAATAACTTACAGACAGACTCTGGGCATGTTGAATATGATACAGGAACTGCTCAAAGTAGAAATTTTACTTTTTTTCTCTTAAATTTTTTATTAAATCATAACTATGTACATTAATGCATGGATTTACTTTTACTTCTGTTCCTGGAGCTATTCTAAGTTAGACAGAAAAAAATACATCATCCCTATTGTCCATAAAAAGTAGAGTTTGTAATAAAGGTTTTGCATACATTATCTTATTTAATCCCGACAAATCTTTTAAGAGTGGTTAACCACTATTTTACAGATGAGGACACAGGTCTCACAGAGCTTAAATAAATTTTCTGAGAACCCAGAGCCAGTAGTGACTCTGCCTGGATTATATTCTTAGGTGCTTTTTTCTCCCAAGACTGTACCTTTTCTGAAAACTTTTTTCGACTGCCATAATTCCTGCTGTGGCTATTATAGAGTTCATTTGCCCTCATCATTGGGTGGGGCCAAGGGAGCCAGGGGCCTCTGGATTTCACTTGTAACTCTTGACCAACTGAGGATTTCTTGAATTTCTATTGCCTGGGCTTTGGAAGAGCATTTATTTCTCAACAACTGTTGGTAAATCAAAAGCTGTTTTACCTACTTTCCATGGGCAAACTCAAACTTCCACCTTCTAGTTTTTCCTGATTTTCCTGGGATCTTAAGTGGAAAAGACCTATACTGGCTGGGAGAGTGAGACAACTGGAAACAGGCCACACAGATCTCAGAAAATTTAAATCCTGTTATCAACCTCATATTGCCCTTCATAAAACTCCAGAATAAGGCCTCATTTGTGGATATCCTGAGTTGAACAATTCGTTTTGGTAATAGAAGTATATTCTGGGACATTACCAGTAATCAAATTAGAAAATCAAACTACAGTGGAAGCTCTATAGGAAGTAGTGAGGCCTGCTGTGCTGACGTGTGACATGTGCCTGGGCCCATGTCGGGTCTGTGACAATCAGGTCAACTGAAGGAGGTGGGCAGGGCAGGAAGGGTCACGGGAGGTTCTGCTGCAGTACTGTTTTGTTCCATTACTTCGTTTTAGTTGAGCTTCACCTATTTTACAATTCTAAGAAGCTAAATTATGTGCCAGTGATTCCCGTTCAGAGCAATGTGAATAAATTTTGTCTAGTAGAAACGTAATTGATTTCTTCCCTACAGGAAAAGTAACTCTAAACATTATCTTCTGGTCTTATAGGGTCATACTCAATCTTGCATCTTTTAGCAAATGCATTTCAGCATTTGTTTAAATTTCAGACTAACGCAAGGGTACATACAATCGTGGTACATTGTTGTGCTTGTTAGGTAAGGTCCGAGTTGCACTTGAGCCCTCCACCCCTCATGGCGCCCCAGGTGAGAGCTCCCCACGCCCCGGCACCCTTGGCTGCTGTATTTATTACTCCCCTTCAGATTCTTTCCTGGACAGGTCTTCATGACTTAGTGACCCCGTCCCGAATTAGTAAGCTGGCAGACACTCCTTTTACATTTGCAGGAGACTCATGACTTTACCTTCAGCAGCCCCGTGTGGTCGGGGACCTGCCCTTTGCCACATCCAGTGCTAAGGGCAGTAGCCGTCCCACCTGGCCCCGCTCTGCCTCGGGGGAGGTGTGGTGATGCTCCCAGGGTTGGAGTGATGGGACTTGGGACACTCTCCCTGGTTTAGTTCCTCCGCCGTCCTGCGGGTCCTTCTTATCCACTTAGACGGACTCAGAGCCTCACCTGACCGCCCTGTCCCTGCTCTGGACTCCCCTACTCTTCGCCATGGAGACAGACTTCCTGGCGGCCTCCTGTAAATCCTTGGCTCCTTCTTTGCCCTTTGGGGACGCAGCAACTTTGAAAGTCTCCTCTGCATTCCCAGGAAGCCCAGGGTGTCAGGCTGCCACAGGAACGGCTGTCCCGGGGCCTCTCTGTCCCCATGTGCTGCAGTGACACGATGACCATCCACCTCGTGTTGTGTAGAAGAATGCCTGAGGTTTGGTAATTTATAAAGAAGGAGATTTATTCAGCTCACAGTTCTGCAGGCTGAGAAGTTCAAGGGCTCTGACTTCTGGTGAGGACTTTTATGCTGGGTCACAATGTGAAGAAGGTCAAAAAAGAAGGTCAAAGTGGAGCATGCTGACATCCCGGCTTTATAAGAGTCTTCTCCTGCAGGAACCAAGCTGTTCCCATGAAAACTAAACTACTCTGGAGAGGGGAAGTCACTCAGCAGAGTTTGAACAGCACCAAGCCACTTGTGACCCACCATCTCCCGCTAGGCCCCACCCCCAGATCTGTCACAGCGGGTCCCAAATTTCAACCTGAGTTTCAGTGTGTGGGGGGACAAACCAGCTTTCAAGCATAACGCCCACACCTCTCTGCTGATGCCAGCCGGGCATGCCTGCACACTCTGCAAAGCCTTTTCCTCTCAGGGTCCAAGCTGGAAACAGGGCACCATCCTTTTCTGTTTTGGGATTTTTAAATGTCTGCAGGAGTTTCCGATACCTCCTGCTTGTGGTTTCAAATGTAAAATGTGGTAGGCGGAAGGCAGAGGACCATATTAAGATCTAAACCTTACCTTTTTCTCCTCACCCTCTCCAAACTCTTCCCCACTCTCCAGAAAGGGTCTTTATTAGATGGGAACACCCGTCTCCATTCCTGCACTGAGGAATCCTTTTCCACTCTGTGATCCCAGGTGCGACAAACTTGCTCCCAGTGCAAACCCAGGAATACCCCAGACTTTTTTCTTTTTCATGGTCCTGGCTTTTGCAGATCAAATGTTCTTTCGATTTTCTTTTTCTTCTTTTCTTTTCTTTTCTTTTCTTTTCTTTTCTTCTCTTCTCTTCTCTTCCCTTCCCTTCCCTTCCCTTCCCTTCCCTTCCCTTCCCTTCCCTTCCCTTCTCTTCTCTTCTCTTCTTTCTCTCTCTCTCTCTCTCTCCTTTCTTTTTTTTTTTTTTGAGACAGAGTCTCACTGTGTCACCCTGGAAGGAATACTATGGTGTCACAGCTCACAGCAACCTCAAACTCTTGGGCTTAAGTGATTCTCCTGCCTCAGCCTCCCAAGTAGCTGGGACTACAGGTGCCCATCATGACACCTGGATACTTTTTGTTGTTGTTGTTGTTGTTGTTGTTTAGCTGGCCCAGGCCCGGTTCGAACCCACCGACCTCGGTGTATGTGGCTGGTACCCTAACCACTGTGCTACGGGCGCCAAGCCTTTCTTCGGATTTTCTAATGTTTCTTTTCTATGGACTTAGGTCTATTTAGAGTTCAAAGCTGGAGGATGAGTTTCATTTCAGAACAGATTTGTACCTCTCTCCCTCCCTTTCCCACATGCTCACAGAGCAACAAGCAATGCTTTTGGCAATACCAGGAGCTGCCGGGCAACTTGCTAGGAATTACTGAGAATAGAAAAATAAATCCGTTAATTAAAAAGCATTTTTAATCCCCTCCCCCCAACATTTGAAATTGCCAGTAAAGTCTTTTCTGAGACATTTCAGTAGATATCCCACGTTAAGAGAATTCTTCATTTTGGAAGATTTTGTAAATCTGAAGCCCAGAACAAAGCAGAGTGGGAAATATTTGCTTTTGCTGTTTATTATTTTTTTCCTTTTCTTTCCCTCTCCTTCTGTTTCCCCCAACCCCCACAGCTAGTGTCTTATGGAGATGTCATTCTGAGTTGAAATTCTGTTAAAATACAACGTATTTTTAATTGCTTTAGGAAACCCAGAAATGCCTTCGGGAGCCAGATAGGTAACATACGTGCAGGGAATAGGGAACTGTATTTAGATCAGTAAATCTATATCTTCCTCAAGAACATTCAGATTAAAGTAAAAAAGCCATACTGTTCCAATCAAACGTAGCAGGTGTCGGAGAGCAGCCAGTTCCCTCCGCGCTACCGCGCACTAAAGAAGCCCATCCATGCTGTGATGGCCCCCTGCGCTTTGCACTGGGAGCTTTTCAGTGATTCTCTGTGTCTCGTATCCTTGCAATAGAGGCTGCCTCTCCACCACGCAAACTTTCTTCTATCACGTTTATATATTCCATCTGCTTAGTTGTCAAACACTGGAAAGGCTGATTTTTTTTACCGTTATTTCTTATTTCATTGTTTTTGCCTGGCATTGTGTTTAAAATTTTCTCTGCCCTCTGTTTCTTAAACAATTGGCCAGCTCTGTCTCTGGACGGCATCCTGTCTCCTCAGCAGCAGTGAGCCTCCAGTTGTCTCCAGCTGATCTCGCTGCCTCAGGGTGTCAACACAGGTCAGCGTCCCGTTGCAGGCTGTCCCCAGCCCGCTAGTCTCAACACAGGTCAGCGTCCCATCCTGTTGCAGGCTGCTCATGGTGACTCCTGTCCCCAGCCTGCTAGTCTTACCAGAATGCAGCCCGACCTGGGTGTTGACTTGCAGGACTTGTTACCAGGAAGGCGGAGGCTTGGTTCCGAGCTCCCTGTTGCAACGCTTTCCTAAAGAGACTTTCCTTTGGACTCTCCCACGTGGACGCATTCCATGCACTGCGTTGCTCTCCATCTTTGATTCGGGATGTCCACTTGCATCAGGAGAGAAATGTCTTTCCTGAGATACTGGATGTCAGCTCCGTCTGAGCAGGCTCCCCTCTGTAGATCAGTTAGATGTCAAAACAATTTGAACCTTTCTGTAGTACACATGCTTGTTTGTTTTGTTTGTTTGTCTTAATGTCAACGATGTCTTGTTCAAATCCTATTTCTGGTTACATAACTTTTAATAAGTCCTGACCCTCTTTATCAAATAAGGATGCTTATACTCACTTCACAGTGCTTATAGGAAGACTTCCCATTACACGGGGCAGAGGAAGGTGTTTTCTATTAAAAAAAATGTCTTCCAATTTCCCACAGTAAAGCAGGGCCATAGCTCATCCCATCCCCGTTGGTTGGTGTGTGTATCACTTACATTTTGCTAAAGTAGCAAACTCCAAATCTTGGAGGCCTAAAACAATCAGTATTTATTTTTTATCCACATGGGTGAATAGTAGCATGAATGGGGCTTTATTCCGAGAGCTCCTCACTCAAATGCCATGTCACCACTCACTGTGGCAGGAAGAAGGGAAGATAGAGGCCCATGCGCCGGGCATGAATAACCATGCTCCCTCCCGAGTGACACCCATCACTTTCACTGATATTTCTCGGACTGTAGCGAATCACACAGTTACAGCTTACCACACCTAACCCACGGGGTCAGATTGTATGTACTGTGGAGTGGCATTCACGTGAAGGTTTAGTCTCAGTAATAGTGATAAATGTTTTTGGGAAAACGTACCTAGCACCATGTGGGTGTTATTGTTCAATGTTTTATGTAAAGTTTCAACGATTTGAGGCTGGGTGGGGTGGGTCATGTCTGTAATTCCCGCACTCTGGGAGGCCGAAGTGGGAGGATCGCTTGAGCTCAGGAGTTCAAGACCAGCTAAACAAGAGTGAGACCCACTCTCTACTAAAAAATAGAAAAACTAGCCAGGCATCATGGTGGGCACCTGTAGTGCCAGTTACTAGGGAGGCTGAGGCAGGATCATTGCTTGAGACCGAGAGTTTGAGGTTGCTGTTAGCACTCTACCCAGGGCAACAGAGGGAGACTCTGTCTCAAAAAATAAAAGTTTCAGCAATTTGATGGCAAGAATGTCACAACTGAGGATTAGTAAGCCACCTTCCATTCACATCCAGCTTCCTAACGTTCATAACTGAAGAGCTGGCCCTGCCAGGAATTATTAAGAAAGCCTGCCTTCAGTGACAATGAGTGTATGTCAAAACTGAAAGAGAAAGAGGGAAAAATGAGCATGTAACCCTCTAGCACGGTAACTCTTAATTCTTTCTGAGGAGTGAAAAATATTCCAAGAACTTGATTAAACCCCTAGGTCTTTTCCGTGAAAAGTCTTTTTTATAATTTCAAAGAGTTCTAGACCTCTGATGTCCTTTCCTGAAGGACCATGGATTTGATCTTGCAAACATAAGCCACACACAGAATGACACAGGAAAGGCTGACACTCAGGGTAGGTTGGGACAGTGTGGCAGGGGTGCCCCTTTGGTTGACCTACTCCGAAGCAGTGCTAGAAATGTTTTACATTTTAGCCCAGGGGATTTGTTTAAGCTGAGTACAAGTGTTCATTTGAACAGAAGCTCAAAAGACCACGTGTTCAATGTAAACCCAGGTGACAGCTTCCATGCAGAAGCTGGTGTAACAAGAAGATGGGAAACTCATGTGACAGATTTTTCAAAGGGTATAAATTTTTGACGTTCCTCCCTTTGAGGGGAGGGGTCTATGTCTTCTTTCCTTGGGTCTGGACAGACTCACAACTGTTTTGACTGAGGAGTACAGCAGAAATTATGCAATTCAAGATGTAAGCCCAGGCCTGAAGACATCATGAGTTTCCACTTTTTTTCTTGGAACACTGCTGGAGGTCAGGGGCTCTGTAGGACATCAGCCGACCTTGAGACCACCATGCTGTGAAGCCTGAGGTGTGTGGATGTGATGCCAAGCAGAGGGCGACAGAGGTTGAGGAGCACTGGGGCTCCATGTGTGAGTGAAGACGTGACATCCAGGAGGGGATCCCCCCCACAACACGTGGGCCCGAAACAAACCACCCTGCTGGGCACTCCTGTTATTCCTGATCCACGAAATTTTGCAAAATAAAACTATTGTTTAAAGTTCCTATTGTATGCACACCATGGAGTACTATTCAGCCATAAAAAGATGGAGACCTCACATCGTTCGTGTTTACCTGGATGGAGCTGGAACACATTCTTCTTAGTAAAGTATTACAAGAATAGAAAAAAATCATCCAATGTACTGAATATTACTATGAAACCAATATATAAACAACTATAAACCAACACAAAAGAAAAACTCAAATATAGTCTAGCGAGGGGGAGGAAAGAGGAAGGAAAGGGGAGGAGGGAGGGGTCTCACCTGCCGTGCACAGTGGGAGGTGTTCAGCATGCCCTGGGTCGGGGGCTCAGCTGCAACTTGAACTTTACCTGAGAAATAAAAACAACATAACCTAAACATTTGTACCCTCACATTAATATGAAATTAAAAAGCTACACATGTTTGATGCAATACAAGCAGTCCCCAAATTACAAACATCTGACTCACATCAACTCTCTATGAACAGAGACCTTTACAGGTAATAGGTAAACGTTCCTGCTCCAACTTACAGAAAGAACAAACCACGGAACCTACCTTGTTCATAACCCAGGGACTGCCTGGTATAGACAGTTCAAACCACCCACCACCATCCTTCTCTGAAGGAATTTGTGTGTCTTCACAGCTTATTCCAGTACCGTATAAATGTGGAGAGGAAACTTGGGAATTGCATTAATCACTGAACATTTGGATTTTGCATAATGAAAGAACATATTCACATCACTTTGGGAAAATGTTAACTGAGCCTCTCAGCTCCAGTCATGCCCAGGGATCTGGCCATTAGTCTCAATGTGTCCTCTCCACGGGCCCCAACTGAGCCATCTCCCCCTAAAGGGTGCCGCTCAGCTGTGCTGTCAGTGGCTCAACCGCATTCATCTAGCTTTGTCTATGCCCACAGGGCTTGACCCTGAGGAGACTATGAAATCCAGGGAACTCTTCCTGTCTTCAAAGAATTCGCTAATACAGTTAAAACAAGGACTGTAAGCCTGATGCAATTAGAGAATAATACTTCACAAAACAAGCGACTTCTAAAATGTGTAAGAGAGAATAAGCACTTTGTGTATGAGAATGGAGACAATGGGTGCCATAATAATAATAAAAACAATAGTTAATGCACTTTATAATGTGAATTACAAAGTAATTGGGCTGAAGACCAGATGTGAAATGATTTGAGGAAGTTGAGGACTAATGTAGCTTTCTAGTTAAAATATTGCACAAGAAGTGCTGACTTTGGAGGACATATTTAAATTTATTTAGAGTCAAAGTTGATCATCTTTCTTTTAGTTATATTTCTTGTAAACATTTTCTCTTGCTGTGACAAATGTAGTTGATTCAGTTTAAAGGTTAATAAAAGAGGGAAATAATTAATGCTTCCAAGTTTCATATTAAAGTGATTAGTCTCAATTTTAACAATAGTTATTCTTTTATTAAAATTTCTAAAACCTTGGTGGCTATTGGGTTTCCACCGATCTTAGCACGTTCTACTTAGGCTTATATGATTTGTGGGCGCTCCAGAATTTTCTACAAATTAATGCTTCCCTTTTAGCTCCCAAATTATCACCTCCTTTGTTCATTCATTAAATCAACTAATCTTCTCTCTGTTCCCTGCTATTTGCGTGTACTCCACTGATTGTGCTTGTGTATATGAACTCCAAGTTAAATTATTGTAAAGAACCATTTTCAAATTAAACTTACTCATTAGATATAGCATCTCTGCATTTTTTTCTAAACACAATACAGCCTTTTTTTAGTAGATCGCCCACTGGTCCCACCCAGGCAAGCTAAGGGACCACTAAGATGGTATCCTCTCTAATGGGGCTTTCTCATTTCACAACTGTAGACATGGATAAGTCACGACATGATTTGCTTCTAGATCAAGCATGCAATGAATTGCTTCCAAAGAATGTCTTGTCAATTGAATTTTAAAAACCAAATAATAATTTAAATCAAGAACATGAATTATCCTAGGAAAACCCTATTGTAAATCCTATTGTGAAACAAATCTTCCATATTGCCAAAAAAGAAAAAGCTCTTTTATTTCACCAGCTCCCCGCCTTTGTTACCTGTCTGCAAATGCAGGGGACTTGGTGATGAAACTAAGTGGGGAGCTAGGAAGGTTGTCAGGACAGAAGCTCAGTTGTAGGGGACAACCACCAGAGTTCAGCCACAGAGTTATAACTTGATGGTAGCCAAGGTGACTCCATTAACGGTTGGTCCAAAACAGTCTTATTGATGCTCAGCACAGTCAAAAGACTGTACAAGGAGCTGGGAGAAGGAGCAGCTCCGGGAGCTCACGTCCCAGGCAGGGAGACAGACACTGAATAGGCAGAGGGAGCAGGCAGTGCACATCCTCCAGGAAGGAGGGGAAAGGACTGTTTTGTGGGAACAGAATGCACAGTGGGACTACGCACGACTGCCCCATGGGGCTGGAGGGGGAGGCTACAGTAAGGATGGCGGGTGCAAGAAAGATGCAAGAAAGGGAGAAGGATGAAGGAATTTTCACAAGAAGAGATGTAATCATATATGTACCTTTCAAAAAGATGGCTCTGGTTTTCTGTGCAAATGGATGGAGGGGATGAGGACAAAGGCAGAGACACCAGACCAGAGACCATTGCTGGGGGTGCGGTGGACTGGTGGCTGGAGTCCTATGGGAAGAAGACACAGAGAGTCATGGTCGGTCTTGAGGGCGAGTTTGGGAGTGCCGGAATCAGGAAGCTTCCACCCCACGGCCTGGGATGAGGGCTGCCCTGGGCACCCAGTGAAGGACCCCATCCCAGGAGCAGCGGGAGGCCAGCGGAGGCTGGGAACAGTTCCCAGAAGCCTTTGGACCAGGGTCTTTGGTTGAGGGAGCTCAGGGAGCTCAGGTCCAGGCAGGATATGTGGTTTCTCCAAGCTGGACAGAGGGTGAGAGGCAGAGTTAGGTCAACCACAACAGATCAGGAAGCAAGAAGATGGCTGATAATCAGATGAAAGCATCCCACACTGTATACCAAACGAGCATATCGTACCCCATAAATGCTTTAGAGCACACAGTTATGACTTAAAAAGGGAAAAAAATCTTCAACTAAAAAAATAAATTAAAACACCCCCCCCCCCAATAGCCTGGCCACCAGTGCTGCCCTGTACTGCCCTCCACACTGCCGGCCCTACCTGATCCACCCACCTCACCCGTCCTCCTGCTGAACAGTGGGGTCCTGGAAACACACAGTCAAACCCGGCGTTCATCCTCCCACTGTGTAACTTTTAAGCAGTCAAAAACTTTTAAGCTCTACAGCTGGTTTGGGAGAATTATCCCAGCAAATTTTTGTCAAGCTGTGTTTGGGGTCAGCAAGTTTCGATGTAAGGCAAAGCAAATTGTTTTTCCATGTGAGAAGGTGACGTTTCTTGCCACCTAACTATTAATAAAATTCTTTTTATTGCTTTGTTAGGCTGTAAATTGATGTAAGTAGGCAGACATGGGTAAGGAAAAAATATTTCTATTGATTGTTCAGAAATAAGACTGCAATAACTTTCTCTTCTTTTATTTGAAACATAGACCAGAACATAATGAAATATAAAATCTGCTGGAAGATAATTCAAAATGAAAAGAGAGATTGAACTCTAGTATAATTTCTTTCTGAAAGAAGTACATTAAATTACACAAAGCCCAGCTCTAAAATAAATATGCAGGTCTTTCTCAATATAGGAGCCATTATGGAAGGACTTGTTTATTCCTTCTTAAGTTAACTGTCTTAGACAGTGTTGCACGTACTCACTGAATTAGATGTTTAGACTCCTACAATTTCATGCTTTCTCATTGCCAAGTAATCATTGCTGACATCATTTACCTTTTCTTCCAGAATTTCAAAATAAATTGAATGCATTGGTGGAGATAAGATACAATACCTAATTAAATTCTATTGACCAATTTAGATGATTTGCCATTAAAATTGAATTCCAAATAAAGAGATGCAAATTATTTGTTTCACTAATTTAGAATAGCGTTTCAACATCCTGGAGATTTTATTTAAAGATTTTCTTCTGTTTCTTTTACATGACAATTATAATAATGCTCCACAAAGGCCTTTGTCCCCAGACAGTAGAATGGAGGTAGGTTGGGTGGGGGAGCCAAGGCACGAATCTCTTGACATAGGGCTGTGTGATCTTGGTCAATTTCCTTAATCAGGCTGAATTTCAGAATTTCAGTCCCCCCTTTTAAAAAAACCTCAAGATCTTCTAGATACCTCATTTAAAAAATATTTTTTCATGTCCAGTGTGGTGAGGGCATAGTCAATAGTATTTTTCAATTGAAGATAAAATACTGACAATGACAATTGCTATATTATCCTTCTACTCTGCTGAGGGTAAAAGCAAGATGGATTTTTTTTTTTTGAGGCTCAAAATATTTTATTTGTAAAATGGCTTTGAAATTATCAGAGATACTATAACAGTTATGGGTCTGGCAAGTATAAACCGTGACAGAGGTAAAAAGTCCCCAGATGGCTTGAAATTCCTGGAAGCCTGTGGGAAGGAGGTGGAAGCAATAACAGGAAGGAAGGATGGAAGCCTTGGAAGGACACACTTGTGTGGGAGTTCTGGGAGCAAATCTAGGAAAGACTACCCGACAGCGGCCAGAACCGACGCTGATCCAGCATTCAGCGGCCGGTTACTAAGTGGCAGTTACCCTAAGGTTGGAGCTTTTTTTTTTGAATTGACATATAATATTTATAAATTTATGGGGTACAATTGATGGCATGATATATATGTGCATTGTGGAATGATTAAATGAAGCTAACATTACTATCACCTCACATATTGTTTGTGTGTGTGGTGAGAACATTTAAAATCTCCTTTTTAGCAATTTTAAAATATGCAATGCATTGTTATTAGCTACAGTTAACCGTGCCAGGCAGTACATTGTGAAAGTTTATTTTTCTATCTGACTGAAACTTGGTCCCCTTCAAACAAAATCTGCTCATTTCCCCCACAGCCGGACCCCATCAACCACCACACTAGTCTCCACACTTTGGGTTTGCCTTTTTTAGATTTCACATGTGAGTGTTGTCAAGCAAAGTTGTGTTTTGGTGATGGTTTATTTCACTTAACATAATGCCCTCCTGGTTTGCTGTGTTGCTGCAGCTGGTAGGATTTCCTTCTTGACTAAGGCTGGAGAATATGCTCTGTGTAAGTCAGTAAATTCGTATGCTTCTGGAAACAAGGCCTGCCCATGCTCCTGTGGATGCAGGCAGGAGCCGGGAGCTCCAGGCTGCTCCCATGGCTGAGAGGTGAGGTGAGCCCATGGCAGAGCCGGGAACACTGGCAGCCTCAGCCAGGGGGCCACTGGAGCCTGGGCCTGAGAAGAGGGAGCATCTGAGTGCAGGTGAGAGCCGCAGGGAGACAGGTGAGTTGGGAAGGGCTGGAATTCCCTAAGCAAGCAGGAGGATGCATTTCATTTTCACCAACTATAGACCTCTGGCAGGAGGTCCGACGAGGTCTCCATATTAAACCTCAGGCAGAGGCCAGTGGGAGCCGGCAGAGGCGGGGGCCCCTTTTCCCACAGCCTCCTATCATTTAGGCCTGAGAAGGAGGAGGCCATGGGGATTCTTTCAGAGTTTAGAAGTATCCTTGATGGGAAATTTGAACTTTAAATTAACAGAATATTTACCTAAAAGGCTGAGTTAATCCACTAAATCAAAAAGTTCTCCCAGAACATGGAGATTAATATTTAAGGAAACAGTAGGGACTGTAAGCTTCTTATTGCCTGGCAGAGAGCCTCATGTACCATGTACCAAGCCTAAAACAAATATTTGCTGAGATTTTGATAAAATATCTCAAAATGAATTTCTAGATCTAGAAGAAAGCCAGTGAGTTCTGCTCAGGCTGACTCTTTCCTAGCCACAGAGAGGAGCATTTTTAAGAAATTTTAATGTTGGTTTCACATATTAGACTTTGTGAGGCTACCTCAGGTAACCACCTTGTCACTAAGGAAAGCGCATTTCCTTATAAAAACCCTTCTCATGGCTCGGCACCTGTGACTCAGCGGGCTAAGGCGCCAGCCACGTACACCTGAGCTGGCGGGTTCGAATCCAGCCCTGGCCCACCAAACAGCAATGACGGCTGCAACCAAAAAAATGACCAGGCGTTGTGACTGGTGCCTGTAGTCCCAGCTACTTGGGAGGCAGAGACAAGAGACTCACTTAAGCCCAGGAATTGGAGGTTGCTGTGAGCTGTGATGCCATAGCACTCTATCCAGGGTGACAGCTTGAGGCTCTATCTCAAAAACAAAACAAAACAAAACAAAACTCTTCTCATTATAGACCAAACTGCCACGTGCATTATCTGTAGACAATGACTTTGGTAAACAGCCATCTGTTGATGTTTGTATTTATTTACTTTTTCCCTGAGTGTCTCATACCTGATTTCTCCCAAACCTTGAAATATTCAGTCTTGCTAATCATGGTGTTCTGTCTACAACAGTTGAAGCCAATTTGAAATTTCTAGCTTCTCTCTCCCTCTGTCCAAACTATCAGAGATTAAGATGAGGTACACCTAGTTGCCACGAAGCAGGTGATTTTCAGCCCTGGCTGCATGTTAGAATCGCCTGGAGATTTCTGGTTCCATACAAAATGAAGAATTATTTCTCTCACATCTTGAAAGTATGATGATGGTATTTTAATGGGGATGGCCTTGAATCTGTAGATTGCTTTGAGGGTATAGACATTTTGACAATATTGATTCTCCCCAGCCATGAGCATGGTATGCTCTTCCATTTGTTAATATCTTCTGCTATTCCTTTTCTTAAGGTTTTGTAGTTTTCTTTGTAGAAGTCTTTCACCTCTTTCGTTAGGTATATTCCTAGGTATTTCATTATTTTTAAGCTACTAAGAAAGCAATTGTGTCCTTGATTATCTTCTCTTCTTGTCTGTTATTGGGATATACAAAGGCTACTGATTTGTGGACATTGATTTTATATCCTGAGACATTAATGTATTTTTTGATCATTTTTATGAATCTTGTGGTTCACTTGGGGTTCTTCAAGTATAAGATCATATTGTTGGCAAAGAGTGAGAGTTTGACCTCCTCTGCCCCCATTTGGATGCCCTTTATTTCCTTCTCTTGCCTGATTGTATTGACAAGGACTTCCAGCACTATGTTGAATAGTAGTGGTGCTAGAGGACAACCTTGTCTGGTTCTAGTTCTAAGTGGAAAAGCTTTCAGTTTCACTCCATTCAGTATGATATTAGCTGTGTGTTTGTCAGCAATGATGTCAATCTAATTAAGAAATGTGCCACCTACGCCCACATGCTTCAGTGTTCTAATTAGAAAAGGATGCTGAATTTTAGCAAATGCTTTTTCTGTGTCTATTGAGAGGATCTTATGGTCTTTGTTTTTGCTTTTATTGATATGGTGAATAACATTTATGGACTTGTGTATGTTAAACCAGCCTTGGTCATGATGTATGATTTTTTTTAAATGTGCAGCTGTAATCTGTTGGCTAGGATTTTATTAGAATTTTTGCATCTTTATTCATTTGTGAAATTTGTCTGAAGTTCTCCTTTTCAGTTGGGTCTTTTCCTGGTTTTGGTATCCGGTGATGTTTGCTTCATGGGATGTGTTGGGGGAAGATTCCTTCCTTCTCAATTTTTTGGAATAATTTCTGCAGCATGGGTATAAGCTCTTCTTTGAAGGTTTAACAGAATTCTGGTGTGAAGCCATCTGGACCAGGGCATATTTCATTGGGAGTTTTTTTTTATTATTATTTCTTTGATCTCAGGTCTTGAAATTGGTCTATGCAAGAGATCTATTTCTCTTGATCACATCTAGGGAGAGGGTGTGATTCCAATTCTTAGTAATACAACAAAGCCAGAGGTATCTCCCTACCAGACTTTCGGCTATACTACAAGGCCATAGTGATCAAAACAACATGCTATTGGCACAAAAATAGAGCCATAGACACTTGGAACTGCATAGAAAACCCTGAGTTAAAAATAATATCTTATGTCCACCTGATATGTGATAAACCAAACATACACTGGGGAAGAGAATCTCTATTCAATGAATGGTGTCAGGAGAGCTGGATAACCACATGTAAAAGACTGAAACTGTCTCACCTCTCAACACTTACAAAAGTTGAATCAAGATAGTAAAAGATTTAAACCTAAGACATGAAACTATAAAAATCCTCAAAGAAAGAGTGGGGAAAAAACTTGAAGATGTTAACCTGGAAAAAGATTTTATGAAGAAGATTTATGTGGCAGTTGCAACAACAACAAGAATAAACAAATGGGACTTAATTAAACTGAAAAGCTTCTGTGCAGCTAAGGAAACAACAACCAAAGTAAACAGACAACTTTCAGAATGGTAAAAGATATTTACATATTATGAATGGGACAAAAGCTTGATAACTCGGATCTACAGAGAATTCAAATTAATCAGCAAAAAAAGACCCAGCAATTCCATATATCACTAGGCAAAAGACATGAATAGAAGAACCTTCTCTAAAGAAGAATGGCTAGCAAATACTTAAAAAAAATGCTCATGGTCTCTAATCATCAAAGAAATGCAAATCAAAACCACCCTGAGATATCACCTAACCCCAGTGAGAATGGTCCACATCACAAAATTTCAAAGCTGCAGATGCTGGGGTGAATGTGGAGAGAAGGGAACACTTTTACAGTGCTGGTGGGGACTGCAAACTAATACAACCTCTTTGGAAGGAAGTACGCGGAATCCTCAAAGAACTCAAATTAGACCTCCCATTTGATCCTGCAATCCCATTACTAGGCATTTACCCAGAAGGAAAAAAAAATCCTTCTATCATAAGGACATTTGCACTAGGCTGTTTATCATAGTTTAATTAACAATCACCAAATTGTGGAAACAGCCTAAAAGCTCACCAGCTCAGGAATGGATTAACAAGCTGTGGTATATGTATACCATGGAATACTATTCAGCCATAAAAAAATGGAGACTTTACATCTTTTGTATTAACCTGGATGAAGGTGGAACCCATTCTTCTTAGTAAAGCTTCACAAGAATGAAGAAGCAAGAATCCAATGTACTCAATTCTAATATGAAGGCAGTAGATGAGCTAATACAAGGGGGAGGTAGAGGAATGAACAAGTGGGGAAAGGAGAGGAGGGAGCAGGTGGGAGGGTCATGGTATATGGCACACCTCATGGGGGACTTTATCTAACAAATGTAATCATTGTAACCCAATTCTTTGTACCCTCAATGAATCTCAAAAAACCCCAAAGAATCACCTGGGAAGCTTTTGAAATTATAGATGGTTACAATGCATAGCTGGGGCTGAGAACCATAGTCTGAATAATGTACTTCAAGCAGAAATCTATAGAAAGGGGTCACTGAGCTGGGGGAGACAACACATTTCTCTTTCTTCCTGCACACTTATCGTCTCTGTTCTCCTTCCCTCTGTCCCACCTGTTTTTTAGGGGTGTGTGTTTTCTTTGAGGGCGGAGGGGGAGGAGTGGTGAAGAATGGGAGTGGGTAAAGTGCTGGGGTGAGAAGTCACAATATTATAATGGTCAACTGGCACAGAAACGGACCCACCTTCCAATCCAACACCAGGGGACATTTGCACTATAAACAGGGAGAAGACTCAGGGAGTTGTAACTCAGCAGGTGAGGAGTTGTAACCACATGGTCATGGGAAGCAGTGGGGAAGCCTTAGTAGGGGTCTCTTTTCAAACCTCCCAAATGGCCCAGGCAGATCATTACTGACACCATTGCAACTAGGGTTAGAAAAGTAGGGGCTGCGGAGGCTGTGGGAGCGTCATGGGGAGCTTCAGAGGCTTGATGGGACTGCAGGTGATGGTCCAGCTCTGAGACCTGGTCTCACAAGCCTCTAGCCCCGGACTCCTCTGAGTAACAGCATTACAGCTTCGGAAAAGGGCAACGAGTGAGTGAAAAAGTAGGAAAGCTCTCAGAGGGGAAATCACCTCTCTCTCCAGCCACTTACGGTCCCAGGAGGGACTAAGCCCAGCCTGTGCCTTGCACCCCCCAGCCCCACTGGCAGCCCCAGCAGCCCACACCCCAAGGGAAAGGAAGTTCTCAGGAATAAGGACCAGACATGTGTGGAACACAGCCACTTTCTACAGGAGAAGGCAGATGAGGAAGTTATTCAAGATGAGGCAGAATTGTTGGAACAGATCAAACAAAACTTCAAAATAAACATAATAAATGTCCCCCAAGAGATAAACGAGAAAATAGAAAGATTCAGTTATGACGAAGAGCCAACTGGAAATAACAGATATGAAAACTATTACAGTGGAGATAAAGAATTGAAAAAATGGGCCAGATATTAGGAAGAATATAGTTCAAGTAATGAGCTGGTCGCAGAATTCTCCCAAATGGCACAAAAGGGAGCTATTTCCTCTGAGAAAGGCTGACAACTGGGCTGGTGAAGAGGAGCTGGGAAGACCTGGATATAATACAGGAAATCTATGAAGACATTCAGAGCCAAACTTCCCCAGAATCAAGCTGGGTAGAAAAAGAAGCAGCTTGCATAAACAGATTGTTATGAAATTTGAAAACATCAAAAAGAAAATTCTTAGCGTTTCTGAAGGGAAAGAGCAAAAGACATAAAGAAAACTATAAAACTGATATAAAACTTTGGAACAGAAACACAGGGACGAGAAAGAGCAGAGTCATATTTTCTAGGTGTTGAAAAACTTTGAACTTAGAATTTTATATCTAGTTAAATAATAATTTAAATATGAATTGTTAAAAAGGTATTGTCAGACAAAGAACAAGCCTCAGAGGGTCTTCCAGAGACAGATGAAAGGATTTCTGAAGGAAGCAGAACAGCAGAGATATGGCAGGAAGAATCTGTCTAGTATATGGGAAAGAAAGGATAAACAAATAATTGAATAAAGACTAGCAGAAACAATGAAGTATATTCATGACATTCCGGGTCTATCAACGACACAGAAAGTTTGTGGGTTGGGGGAGGCGGAGGAGAGAGCCTAAAGAGGCCCAAGCACCTGTCTTCCTAGTGGAGAAGACAGAGGTATCAAGTCTAAGAAATCGATCTTTGCATAAGTAGAAGAACATGTTCTCTCTTCAAAGGAAGGTAGAAAAGGAAAAAATATGATATACAAAAAATAAAAATTGTATGGCAGAAGTAAGTTCTATTATAATGGTAATAATACTAAGTACATATAATGCTTTAAAACAGAAGATTTCAGATCAGAAAAAAAGTAAAAGACCAGTAGTACACTAAAAATTAAAGGTCACGGACCACGGAAATAAATGGATTAGAAAAGACAGGAAAATATGAGTAGAAATTTATGTCAAAGTAACTTCAAGGGTTAAAAATTTCATTAAAAAACAGTCATTACCTCGGTGCCCATAGGCAATGGTGGTTACGGCACCAGCCACATACACCGAGGCTGGTGGGTTCAAACCCGACCCTGGACCTGCTAAACAACTATGACAACTGCAACAAAAAATAGCTGGGTGTTGTGGTGGGCATCCGTAGTCCCAGTTACTTGGGAGACTGAGGCAGGAGAATCAGTTAAGCCCAAGAGTTTGAACTTGCTGTGAGCTGTGACAACACAGCACTCTACTGTGGGTGATGTAGTGAGACTCTGACTCAAAAAAAAAAAAAAAGAACAAAAGAGAGTCATTAAGGGTTAAGAATATATAAAATTATCAACAATCCTTAAAATATGTTAATTTGGGGCTACTGAAAAAAAGATACATCAATAATTATAGTTAAGTTTTCTTTTTCTTTTTAGAGATAAGGTCTCACTCTGTCACCCAGACTGGAGGACAGTGGTCACGGCACAGCTCACTGCAGCCTTGAACTCCTGGGCTCCAGTGACCCTCCTGCTCTTGGCCTCCTGGGTAGCTGGATGCCAGGTGGCAGGAACCACAAAAAACAGCTGACTGATGCTGCCTGGGTCACACTGCCTGACACTGCCCCTGAGAGAAACCACCACATTCAGTGACTTTGGGACACCACTGGCCTGAACTGAACACTGCACCTTATAACATCGACTGGAGATTTAGGCTCCATCGGAAGCATTAGACTGGCTGACCTCAGCTTTTGGGAGCATAGAGAGAACAGGCATCATTACCCTTGAATTTTCGTAGCACGTATTTACTGACACAAAGAGTCAGGCAGTAGGAGAATTCTTGTAAAAGTAGAGAGGGGAGTTAGGAAGTTGGTCAGCCACTGTATGGCAAGAGTGCCATGCACTGGTTACAGAAGGGTTAAGTCACTTGTCAAAGACACGCAGCGTCGCCTCACAGATAATATGATGATGACGGAAAGGAGGCAAAAACATTGAAAGCCCCCTGAGGTCCAAATATTTCAGAATAAAAGCCACACACTAATAGGTAACCGATTTCCTGCAAGTTGTACTAGTTTCTAGTCCTCTGTCCACTGCCCCGTCCCCACTGCCTCCTCCTATGAGACCACATGACATGGTCTTCCGTCTGTAACAGCACTTGCCACAAGATATTCTAATGCTTACTACACACCCTGCATTCCTACTAGACTGCCAGATCTTCAAGGGAGGTTGATCCACCATTATTTATTGCTGCATTTGTGTGTCATAGAACTGGACACAGTTTAGGCACTCAGTGAAATCATGTTGAATGAACTGGTTAATAAAGGCATCAAAGAAAGACTTATAGAAAACTACATTGACCGATGAGGTCATCAAGCCATTTGGCCTTCAGAGAAGGTAAAATGAGTTTATATACAACCTAGGTGAGGTCTCAAACCAAGAATAAAGCAAATTTTAGTATTTTTTAGTATTTTTGCTTCGGTTCAACCAAGAAGACAATTTGCCTTTTGCTATCTAAATAGAGAGGCTAACAAGGACAGCCGAGAGGCATTCTAAATGATGCTGGAAAAGATTCTATCATTTTCTTTGTTATGAAAATATGACTAAATGGTGAGACAAGGCCTGGGTTGGGCGGGCTGGAAGTCAGTCGTGCCACAAGCAAATGATTCCTCAAGCCGTCCTTTGTAGAGTCTCTGAACAAGTCCTCATCAAGGGCAGCATGCAGCCTTCAGGTATCTGAGGACAGGCCCGGCCCTACCATTAGATATGTTCAAATCATCTGCCATGCATTAATAGCGAGGTCAATAACACTTAGATGAAAACTTCAATGTTTACAGAAATGCCAATTTTTTCCCCTATAAATTTTCATCCCACCTTAGGTGAAAATGAATTTTGATTTAGAGGTAGAAAGAACAGTTTCCATCATTGCTACTTTAAACAGAAATATGTTCTTATAGCATCACAGTATAAAAGATACCTGGGGAAAATTCTTTACTTATAAAGAACGCCACTAATGGAATCACACTCGCTGAACATACTAGCAAAATATTAAAACAAGGCCAGCATAAATAGCAGCAGGGGTGTCCATTACCAATGGTTATAAAATTCCAGAAAAATTACACTTAGAATCCTTGACTTAATTTTACAACATACTAAAGAGGAAATTATATCTGCAGGGAAGGTGTTGATGGCAATGTTCTCTTTCCTCCCAACTACCTTCATTCAGGTTAAAACACAGCAAACACTATGGCTTGTACTAGAAATATGAATCATGAGTATTTAAAGAGCTTCTTTGACTCATACAAACAGTAAAGGAAGAGTATGGGCAATTTTCTGTGTTTGGCTCAGAACATTCTTGTCCATTTATTCTAATATTCCCTTTCCTTTCTGAAATTAAACAAAGGAAGAGGAGCTGCATGTGTCAGCTGTCACGCGGGTCCTGTCCTGGTGGCTCCGTGGGAACCTGGGGGGGAGGCAGGAAGAAGCGCGTTAGCAGCAAAGCAACCCTGCTTGTCTCCTGCAAAGGGGGTCTGGTGGGAGGATTCTTATGCTGTCTTTGACCAAATAAAACGGGTATTCTCCCAGCTGGAGTGCCTTCCGTTTATCCATCTGCTCATGCATTTATCCCGTTTGTCTGTCCATCAACAGATACTCACTGGCCTCATCTGGCCAGGCAGCTTACTCAGTGAGGGGCTCACAGGCAGTGCTGGACACAGGCTGGGCCTCCCGGGCGGAGCGCCTGTGCCCAAATCCCGGCTCGCAGAACAACTGTGAACAAGTTACTCAATCTCTTTGTGCCTTAGCTTCTTCACCTGTGAAATAATACAGACAAAGTTGTTGTGCCGGTTAAATAGGTCGCCTGATGTCACAGCCCTAGAAAGTGCCGAGCCCGTGGGAAGGGTCCCGTGTACTCCTCACCGTTATTCCTGGAAGGTCTCAAATAGTTAGCCAGAGCTTTCCCCTCCAAGGGCAGGACAATTTCTAACTCCAGTAAAGGGGATTGGATGAAGGGTAGATTAATGTCAAGGGGTAAAGTAACAATGAACAATAGCCGTCGCCACACTTGTTCTTGACTGTGGGCCTCCCAAGTCAGGCTCGCGGATCTGACTCAGTACTGCCCAAGCTTCTGCGCCGCCTTCCCAGCGACTGCTCGCTGGCAGGGAAAGGTGACTCCCTGCCCCGGGGAGTTCCAGCCTCTGTCCAGGTACTCTGGGGAGCACTCTTCTTCCCCGCTGGAATAGCAGGTCTGGTCGGAACCTCTAGGTTGATTTCTCATCTCGATTTTGCCAGCTGTCTGCCCCAGGAAGGCTGGATTCTATTATTTATCCCTACAACCTCAGACCAGGCTCTGCTGTACATAAAGTTCAGAAATCCCTGGCTTCAGCTACCCCTGCTGAGAAGTTCCTTCCAGGTCCATGGTCCACACACTGGATTGGAGCCCCATGGTGTCAACATCACTAAGAAATCCCCCTTTGGAGACCGTGGCCTAAACTTTCAGCTATACTCTTCGAGGAGCTCTCCTGCAAGCTCAGTCTCCTTGGCCTTGGTCTCAGGATGATTGAGCTGTGATAATCCCCTCCCCATGTCCCCTGAAACCTCATCATAACAGAATTTCTAAAACAGGGGGAAAATCATGTTGGGTTGAAATCCTTTGATCCTTTAGAAATTAAATGAGTAGACTTCTAACTATGCCACAATGCAGAGGATGGATCCAGAGCGTTCTCCACAACAAGTTCAATGGGTCAAATCAAACAAGGAGAATTTAATGAGGGGATTAAATATTTGATATCGCTCTGAGTCCTGAGATCCAAGTGCACAAGTACCAGATGAGAGAGATGCCTTTTAAAAACATGCATACAAAAATTTAAGTTTTCATTTGTGAATAAGTGTAATTCTAGTCTGAAGCGTAACTACACAGTAGGCTGAGTAATGGCTCCCTAGGATGTCCAGTCCTAGTCCTGGGGTCTGTGAACGTGGTAACCAGGGCTTGTAAATGTGATTAAACTGAGGATCTTGACTTGGGGAGACTGTCCTGGATTACTCAAGTGGACCTTACATGTAGTTGTTATAAAAGTATCCTTATGAGGAGGCAGAGGAGACTGGATGAGGGAAAATGTGGTGTGAACCAGAGGCAGTGTGACATGAGGAAGGGGCCCTAAGCCAAGGAATGTAGGCAGCGTCCAGAAGCTAGAAAAGGCAAGGAAACAGACTCAATGTGGGGACGAGGCAGAACATGAAGGCCGAGAGAGCCCAAATGCAACTACGTTTGCAGGTTCTGAACCCTAACCACCTGGGATGAAGACATCGCCAGCAAGTCGTTGGCCCAGGACCACTCGGGGATGGATGCGTTACTAAGCCACATGCCTCACAAACTGCGCTACCCTGCCTGTGTGGACAATGCTGGTCACAGATGGCTGTTTCCCAACAGGGTTTTGAAACATGAAAACATTACCATTGCCCCATCACACATCCCCTCCCGAGGATCTGTTCTCAGTGTCTGACGGTCTGTCATTAGTTGCCTCGCTTTTGAATTCTTTCCAGTACAACCCACTTGGTGGGTTCAGGGGGCTTTCTTCCCTTCACTGTGGCACCCCCTTCATCAGATTCTCCCCTACGGCCTCCAGAAGGAGCTGACTGTACCAACACCTTGCTTCTAGTCCCATCAAGACTAGTTTGAATTTCCAGCAAGGTAAAAGAATTAATTTGAGCTGTTTTTAAGCCACTAAGTGTGTGAGAACTTGTCACAGCAGCCCTGGAAAACTCGTGCAGACTCTCACTCTGTTCCAGTTGGACCACACCAATATATATATATATATATATATATATTTTTTTTTTTTTTCTTTTTGCAGTTTTTGGCCAGGGCTGAGTTTGAACCCGCCACCTCTGGTATATGGAGACAGCACCCTACTCCTTTGAGCCACCGAAGCCGCCTGAACCACATCTACGTTTAAAAGCTCTGCTGGGTCACTGCATATCAAGAAAGGTGTCAGTATGTTAGGGTGACTCCTAATTATAAAGAAACTTCAAACCATGTCATGAGAGGAATGCTGGAAATTACTGCTTACGAAGCAGTGGGGACAACGTGAGGGTGACAGCACAACACCTCTGGGGTGCGGGACACAACTATAAGAGGGACTCCACCTAACAAATGCAAAGGTTGTAACCTGGTGGTTTGTGTCCTCACATTAACCTAAAACGAAAAAAAAGAAGCAGTGAGGACTCTAGATTTCAAATAAGTAGGACGTGTGTAAGGTGACCACCCAAGGGACTATAACAAACTGGTCAACACACAGAGATGGTCACCATGAGGAGTTAGGCCTGCTCTACTGCGACGCACATGTGCTGCGTGTGTGCTCTATGGAAGTTAGGTCAATGTAAGGAGGTGGTCAGCACAGGGATGGTCGGTGAGGGAAGTGGTCAGTGCAGGGAGGTGGTCAGTGCGGGAAGTGGTCAGTGCAGGGAGGGGTCACAACAGAAGTGGTCAGTGTGAGGAGGTGGTAAGAGCAGGGAGGTGGTTAGTGCATGGAGGTGGTCAGTACAGGGAGATGGTCAGTACAGGGAGGTGGTCAGTGCGGGGAGGTGGTCAGAGCAGGGAGATGGTCAGAACAGAGAGGTGGTCAGTGCGAGGAGGTGGTCAGAGCAGGGAGGTGGTCAGTACAGGGAGGTGGTCAGAGCAGGGAGGTGGTCAGTGTGGGGAGGTGGTCAGAACAGAGAGGTGGTCAGTGTGAGGAGGTGGTCAGAGCAGGGAGGTGGTCAGAGCGGGGAGGTGGTCAGAGCAGAAAGGTGGTCAGTACAGGGAGGTGGTCAGTACAAAGAGGCGGTCAGTACAGGGAGATGGTCAGTGCAGGAAATGGTCAGTGCAGAGAGGTGGTCAGTACAGGGACGTGGTCAGTGCAGGGAGGTGGTCAGTGCAAGGAGATGGTCACAACAGAGATGCTCAGAGCAGGGAGGTGCTCAATGAAGGGAGGTGGTCAGTATAGGGAGGTGGTCTGTACAGGGAAGTGGTCAGAGCAGGGAGATGGTCAGTGTGAGGAGGTGGTCAGTACAGGGAGGTGGTCACAATAGAGGTGGTCAGAGCAGGGAGGTGGTCAGTGCAGGGAGGTGGTCAGTGTGGGGAA
>CAUYON010040401.1:0-33132 GCA_963573935.1 Arctocebus calabarensis | reverse complement strand
AACCCAAGTGTGCTTCAACACATGTACAGATTAAAATTGTGGGTTATGCAGACCATGGGATACTATTCATCCATTGAAAAGATAAAGACTTTGTACCTTTTATTACAACCTTAATGGATTTGGAGAACACTTTCCTAAGTAAAGTTTCATAAGAATGGAAAAACATGCATCCTATGTACTCAATACTAAATTGGAACTAATAAATTAAAAACTGAATATTCACAGAAGATAAAAAATTAAATTCAAGTAGTGGGGAGGAGGTGGGTAAGTTCCCACCCAGCAAGCATGTTGCACACATATATAGGACACTTGCTGGGTGGAACAGCTACAACTTAGACTTTAAGCTTACGAAAGCAAACTATGTGACCTAATCATATGTGCCTTCACATTACTACGAAATTAAAAAATAATAATAAATTTCGAAAATTTGTAGCCATTAAAAAATTTGACACATTTTAATTATAAATATTTAAGAATGTGTAATGTGATATTATGATATTTATGTGCAATTTGGAAAAAAAGAATCAAGCTAATGAACATATCTGTCACCTTATATACTTCTCCCTTTTATGGTGGGAACACTGTACTCTGTTAGCCATTTTGAAAAATACATTATTATTTTTAAAAAGGTACAATAATTCAAAAGATACCCATTTTCATGATTGGAAGATTTAGTATTGTTAAAATGTACTATCTGAAGCCATCTATAAATTCAGTGCAACCCCTATAAAATTCTCAAAGACAAAGTGTTTTCAGAAATAGAAAAAAGGAATCCTAAATTTCTTTCTTTTTTTTTTTTTTTGCAGTTTTTGGCCGGGGCTGGGTTTGAACCCACCGCCTCCAGCATATGGGGCCAGTGCCCTACTCCTTTGAGCCACAGGTGCCACCCAGAAATCCTAAATTTCATATGGAAGCTCAAGTATTCGGAATAGCCAAAGCAATCTTGTGAAAGAAAAATAAAGCTGGAAACCTCATACTTTCTGGTTTCAGAACATATTACAAAGTTACAGTAATCAAAACAGTATGGGCTGACACACCAAAAAAATGGTGTACAAATCACCGGGGCAGAGCCCAAAAGTAAACCCTAAAATATATGATCAAATCATCTTTTTGCCAACACAATGAATAAAGGATAGTCTCTTCAACAAATGGTGCTGGGAAAACTGAATATCCAAATGCAGAAGAATAGAGTTGGACCATTACCTTACACTAGATGTAAAAATTAACTCAAAATGGAAAAACATTCAAATGTAAGATATGAAACTATCGAGTTCCTAGAAGAAAACAGGGGGTGGGGAGAAAGCTTCCTGACATTCGAGCTGGCAATGAGTTATTGGATATGACATCGAAAATACAGACAACAAAAGGAAATGTAGATAAATGGGACTATATCAGACATTAAAACTTTAGCATGGCAAAGGAAATAATCATAAAATAAATAGGCAATCTGTAGGATGCGAGAAAATATTTGCAAACCATATATCTGATGGTTAGTATGCAAATATAGAAATAATGCCTACAACTGAACAATAAAAAGCAAATAAACTGATTAACAAATGGGCATTTTTTTCAAGAAGACATACAAATAATCAAAAATCATATGAAAGGATGTTGAACATTACTAACTATAAGGCAAATGCAAATCCAAATCATAATGAGATATCCCCTTACTTCCATTGGGTTGGCTATTCTCAAAACACCAGAAAATAACAAACATTGGTAAAGATGTGGGGAAAATGGAACTCTTATCTACTGTTGGTGGGAATGTAAAATGGTGCAGCCACCACGGAGAAAGTATAAAAATTCCTTGAAAATTTGAAAATGTAATTACCGTGTAATTTAATAATGCTAATTGGGGGTGTATATCCAGAAGAAGTGCAAATGTGATTTTGAAGAGATGTGTGCACACTCATGTTCACTGCAGCCTTGTTCACAAGAGCCAAGAGGTGGAAGCCATAGAAATGTCCACTGATAAATGAACACAGATAACGTGATACGTGCAACCAAAACTTATTCACCCATAACGTAAAAAGGAATTCTGACACATGCGGTAACTGGGGTGAACACTGAAAAGACTGCCCTAAGTGAAACAAGCCAGTCACAAAAAGACGAATAATGAATGATTCAGTTTATCTGAGTTATCTGAAGTAGTCAACCTCTAAGAAACAAAATGTAGAATGGTGGTTGCCAAGAGCTTGAGGGAGAGAGAATAAGAGGAATTATTGTTCAATAGGCATGAAGTTTCAGTTCTGCAATGTGCAAAAGTATTGTTGATCTGTTGTGAAGCAAGGTGCACATATAACACACTACTATACACCTAAATGTGGTTACAGTTATAAATCTTATGCTATGTGGGTTTTTTAGACCACAACAATAATAATAAAAGTCCTTGTCGTGTGGTTTGTTCACACTGAGTTTGAAATAAAATCATTAGGACTTATAAAATACAGGGATAGCAAACCTTGCGGTTTTTATTTTTGTTTGTCAATGTCTATTTATCACTTTGGTTCACTGTTCTAACTTGTAAGACTTCTCTGGTCTTGGACGCTGTTGTGGTACAGTGACTTTGGCACTCAAGAGTCCTAATGTGGACTTATACCTATCAGAGCATTCTTAGCTAAGAGAGGGGATGCTTGGCCTTGCCACCATCTGCCCTGTGCTAAGCCTGCCTCTACTTTCCATCCTGGTTGCTGCTGCTAACACTGACAGCTATCATGCTTGATGTCAGCCCTCCTTCTGTTAGGGTTGACATCAATCTATTAATTAATTGGGGTTATTCAAATGGGCTTGCCCATTTGCATTAATTTCTAGTCCACATTTATCAATCTCTTAAGATTATGAGAAACTTTGTTAAATGTCATTATTATCACTTATTCCTTCAATTAACCAGCGAACAATTCTGTGATGGGAAGTACAATAGGTCCCAAAGATACACAACACTCCTGACCTGAAGTTGTCCACAGTCTAACAGAGGAGAGATAATTCTCTAACACTCGCACAAACTGTATAAACATATAAACAGTGCCCCAAACTGTAATTTGTAGTTTATGTGGGTATCTGGTTGTTCTATGAGTCCACACTGGTTAACTGAAGTCCTAGGAGCTATCAATGCTCTTTGTATAAAAACAACATATTCCAGAATTCTGTTGAGTGTCCACAGTTAAGTTGGAGATAATTAGGGAGCATGGAAGTTGTTCTGGCTTACTCAATCTGAAAAAGCAATTTCACCTGTTGAAAGAGTTCTGGCTCACTCTTTGTTACAAGATTTAGAGAAGGATTAGGCTCCTTGAGCCTTTGCCAACGTTGCCCAGTTTTGCCACTGGTAGTCCTTCTTCCAGAGTTAACTCAACAAACATACTGAATGCCTCGTTGTTTTCCAGTCATGGTGCTACTCCTGGTAAATTAGTTAGCACTTAAAAGTGTCTGGCAAATTATGAGACCCTCTGCTAAAGATAAGATCTAGTGGGAGCTTGTGTTAGTGTAAGGTGCTTAACAAAAGGATTCCAGAAGACGCATTCACAGACTTCAAGAAAATATCATTAACATTGAAAGCAGAAAAGTTTCTTAAACATTTACTGAGGGTGCCAATCACATCTCACATGACTATCTCAAACTTCCCCTTACAAAGGTAATTTTACTATTTCTAATTTACAAAGGAAGAGTCTGAAGATTATGAAAGATAATATGTCCAATGTCATACAGCCAATGAGTGAGCAGAGTCAGGATTAACCTTGGTTTGAATCTAAACCCATGCCCTTAACCTGCTTTCCTCATGTTCCCTCCCCTGCCTCAGGCCACAGGTCAGGAAGACACCTGTACTTAAACATGTAGAGCAGCACAATTCACAACTGCAAAGATGTGGAAACAACCCCAGGGCCCATCAATACATGAGTGGATTAATAAAATGTGGTATATAAATACCATGGAGGATGACTCTGCCATAACAAAGTGAACAACCACCTCTTACATTAACCTGGATGGAAATGGAGACCATTCTTTTAAGGGAAATGTCAGGAGAATGGAAAAACCACCAGCACACGTACTCACTACTAAATTGGAACTGATCAATACTTATGTGCATGTGTAGAAACAATACTCATCGGAAATCAAAGAGAAGGGAGGAGGGGGGACGGGAGAGACACCATCTGGGTGACGGACACACGTTAACTTTGACTCAAAGTGTACAAAAGCAATTTAAGTAGCCAAAACATTTGCACTCCCATGATATTCTTTTTTTTTTTTTGAGAAAGCCTCAAGCTGTCACCCTGGATAGAGTGCCGTAGCATCAGAGCTCACAGCAACCTCCAATTCCTGGCTCAAGCGAGTCTCCTGCCTCCACCTCCCAAGTAGCTGGGACGACAGGAGCCGGCCACAACGCCCGGCCATTTTTCGGTTGCAGTTGTCATTGTTGTTTGGTGGGCCAGGCTGGATTCAAACCCGCCAGCTCAGGTGTACGTGGCTGACGTCTTAGCCTGTTGAGCCACAGGCACCGAGCCATACTTTAATATTCTTAAATTTAGAAACAACAATAAAAATAGGAGGCAAACCGGGAGACAGTAGTACAACAGAATGTAAGGAAAGAGAAAATGAATATGCCGAGTGAGTGATGAGTCTTACGCTGCACAGCACACAAGTGCCCACCCTGTCTAGTTCCTTAATTTGACATTGGAGGAGAGAACTGAAATACTGAAAGAATTGGTTTTTTTTCTTAGTTCCTCATAGATTTTGTTTTGCTATATAGTAGTTTATTCTAACTTGTAACGTCTACACTTGTGATGCTCCAGTGACTAAGGTCCCTGGAGTCCCAGTGTCCCTCAGGGTAAAGCATTCACCTGCTGGGACCCAGACACCAGTCTGTGCTTGCAAGTATCACTTTAGGTATTTTTGAAACCCATTAGCGTGATTCTTCAAGGAACACGTACAATCTCGTCCTGTTTGCTGTCCAGAGCTTGGCACTGTTCTTCTTTCCCTCCCAGAACCAGGAAACAGAGCGCCCTCTCATCATGCACCAAATGTTTTTGTCCCCCAAAACTCAGATGTTGAACTTCTAACCCACACAGTGGGGGTACTAGAAGGTGGGGCCTAGGGAGGCAACTTGCTCATAAGGGTAGAGCCCTCGGAACAGAATGAGGTATGCTTATAAAAGGACCCCCGCCACCAAAGCTCTCTAGTGTTTGTCTATGGAAGAACACAGCAAAAAGACAGTTGCCTGAAAACCAGGAAGGGATTCCTCATCAGTTACCACCCCAGCTGGTGCCTTGACCTTGGACTTCTCAGCCCCCGGGACTATGAGAGATAAATATCGATGGTTCAAGTCACCCAGTCTGTGGTGTATTTGTTAGAGCAGCCCTGACACCTGTTGGGTTGGTCAAGGCGGTCAAATCTATTAAATCTAATTAGATAGATTTAATGCTTTCTATCTGGTGTGTGGTAGCAAGGAACTGTTCCCTACCAGGAGAAAGACAGCTGTAGATTTCTCAGTCTTTTTTGAAAACATTCATTCCACTGAATCTCATTGTGCCAATTATGTGTAGCACCAGACTCAAGTCAGGAAGGGTCTGCGTGGGAGGGAAGGCTAATTTAAACAAGCACAGCTGTAAGTCTCATGAGACCCGCAGCCCATGTTCCTGGTCCCTCCTTGACCCCACACTTGCTCTGGATGTGTTTTTTTGTAGGGACTTAATGAAAAGCGACTAGATGACTGTGAGTGTGTATCCCCTGCACATCCCTTTACACCCACATACGTTATGTTCACATCCCTCTTGGGGAAGTAGATGCATTCCTCGCCGTCTGACACACTGAGCTAAAGCAGAAAGATGTCGATAGAGCCTCCATCTGAAGGTTGTGAAGATGAGCAGGGCTCAGCATCCACGTCCACGTTCCTTCCTTCCTTCATTGGCTCATCCATCCATTCAAACACAGGTGTACTTGGTGCCAAGCTCCATAGACAACTATGGGCACATACAGTGAACTAAAGAAAACTGGCTACATTTCTTTCTAAAACAGTCAGACTCACAGAATCAAAGACTGGAATGGTGTTTGTCAAGGGCTGAGAAGTGAGGGAAATGGGAAGCTGTTGTTCAGCAGGTGTAAAGTCTCATTTATGCAGAATAAGTAAGCTCTAGAGATCAGCCTCACAGCCTCATTATCAAGGCTCTATCATGCATCTAAAAACTTGGTGAGAGGGGCGAGTTCATGTTATGTGTTTTTACCACAATAAAATAATTTTTTTCAAAAATATGATCCATGTTGTCAATAAGATTTCAGAAAGGCTGAGTTTATTTTATTTTTTCAAGACAGAGTCTCACTATGTTGCCCTCCATAGAGTGCTCTGGCTCACAGCAACCCTCAACTCTTAGGCTTAAGCGACTCTCTTGCCTCAGCCTCCCAAGTAGCTGGGACTACAGGTGCCAGACACAATGCCCAGCTATTTTTTTGTTGCAGTTGTCATGATCGTTTTAGCTGGCCCAGGGTAGGCTCGAACCCACCAGCCTCGGTGTATGTGGCTGGCACCACAACCACTGTGTTACAGGCGCTGAGCCAGAAAGGCTGAGTTTAAACCCACATTAACGGCCTCTGCCCCTCAGCTGACAAAAGCATAGACAACCATTCTTGTTTTAAAATGTACATACTTTTAATATTAAGATTAGCAATTTTTAATGGTTATTGCATATGTTTATGAGAGAGAGAGAATGAATGAATTCTTCACATCCATTAAGGATTTTTTTCCTACCACAGTGTTGCTCTGTTATCAGCAATATCCTCTAAATCACACATGTATCGAAAATATTTTCCCTAGCTTGTCATGGCCTTTTAGTTTTCCCTATTTCACATTTTTAGAAGGTAAAACTCTATCTAATTCAATCTGTAAGCCACCCCCTCCCCGCTTTCTTGGTGTCCAATCTTATGGTATACTACCGATGGCCTCTTGATTCAAAAATTTAAAAATCCTATTGTTTTTAAAATAACTTCATGGTTTAATTTTTCAAATTTTTACTTTAAATCAATCTGGACTTTTTGATTTTGCTAGGGGCCCTACATTTCCTCAAAATGGTAAGTGTATAAGGACCATGACATTTATTTTATATATCTGCAGATATCTATACAACCATAAAACATAATATTATGAGCAGAAAAACTGGTGTTATCCCTGATATTTCCTTTACTAGCTAAAATATAAGGTGGCATCTCATCCACAGAGAAGCTGGCTTGCTGGAAATCTTACCTATTCAGAACTCAGACCCAAACCATGCAGAACTCCACTGCCTTGACCCCCTGAACTCAAGCTAGCATGGCCTTCTGTAGGACAACACCTGCCCTGCTCCTGCCGTGGCTCCCGGCAACTCCTTGGCATCTCCTATCACCAAACTTACCTTATTCCATCTCCACTAATTAGTAAACCCTAAATACCCTGGGAACGGTCAGGGTCAAATCTGAAAACTCAGAAAAGTTCACGATTCATTTTATAATGGGAAACCTTAGGGATTAATTCCTTAAAAGAGAGATTCATACTTAAAGGGATAAATCGCCAGTCATCTAATGTAGTTTTCTTTGTCACATTCTCCTTCTCTAGATTACCAGGAGGCTGATGTTTTCTTATAATGAGGGTGCTCTGGATCAAATTGACATTTTAACCCATTAATCTTTTACATGATGATTATTACATGTAATTTCTTTTCAATTTTACACTGGTATTTTTAAGGATATGACCACAAAGATCATATGCCAGAACAGCCTAGAAGAATAGATCAAGAAAAAAGAACATAGTGTGGTGTTGACACTTGGGCCATGGAGCCAGGCTGCAGGGCTTGGAGTTCTGAGACCATCATCAGCTGAGCAATACTGGAGAAGTTGCTTAACCTCTCTGTGACTCTATTTCCCCATCTGTAAAATAGGAATAAAACTAATACCTGTCTTCATTGTTTACTATGAGTAATACGAGAAGTAAAGAGAAAAGCTCCCTCACTCACGGCTGGGCAGGTACTCTCCCCATAGCCCTGGACACGCAGAAGGAACTCCCAGAATCAGACCAGGGTTGAGACAACTCTCGGTTTTAGCTCCTCAGGGTCCTCGTGGAAGGTAGTCAATCTTAGGCTCCCTTGTTAGGTTTCTGAGGCTAAATACATTCATAATATCACTCTGCAGAAACATGAGACAGCCCAGATTCCAAACGAGGCTGCCTTGTCCTGCTACCTACTGGCTGCACAAACTTGCTCAAACACTTCACCTCTCCACCTACCTCACAGGGTTGATGTGAGGTTTAAATGAGTGCTTAGAAATGTCCTGGCTGCTGCAAATGTTTAAAAATGATATATATGTATTTGCTAAATAAACAGAAAACAAGCTGAATGACATAAAAAGAGATACAAGATCTTAGAGCCAGAATCCCAACTCCTTATTTTGTAGATGAGAAAACAAAAAAGCCAGAAATTAAATGACATCTTTAAGACCAACCCTACATTATTCACCTCCACTGGCAAGAGAAGAGAATGGTCATTATGACACTGATCACGAGCTAAGGGCAGGATCCATCTGGGCAAAGGGGTCGCACATCACCAGATCTTGCCGTCTTGTTGCTGTTCATTCATTTGGGCTGGGCTTTCTCAGGATACGCCTTTCAGGACACGAGCCTCAGCTCCAGCCTGCACGGCCGATCCGTCCTCTGTGCTCTCTGGATTCCTCCTAGGTTGTAGAGAGAGGCCTTGTGGAACCAAGGCTCAAGTCCTAACAGGAACAATGACTTTAATTCCTGGGAATTTAAGGAGGGGTAGGAGGAGCTGGTAACATCTTACCCTCATCTTAGAGTAATAATGTGGGAGCACGTACCACCCTGCAGGGCTCCCTAAATCACACCACAAAGAGCCCATCCAGTCACCAGTGAAATATGAAACATGGCGATGTCCTCGCATAGTCTTAATTTCAAAAGTTAATCTTCCTATCAGAGGACATGCCCCCATTTTATTCTAGTCACTAAATATAAAGTAATATTGATCCACGCACACAAATGCCATATTTGATGGAAGCAATACCCTACTGAATTTTAATTGAACTAATATGTGGCCATTTCTATCCTAAATATAACACCCCGACACACAGAAACAAGTCCTACCAGGAAACAAAGACGCACACATCATAGACCTTCACCTACAGGACATTCTTATCAGCTATTTGCTACTGTTAGATAAATACACAATCCAATATTTTCTGCTGTGAATTCTACTTTATTACGCAGACTCCCATCAAACCCTGATGCCTACGGTCAACTAAACGATCCCTTCTGCTGTTTGTATTTCGTTGCTAAAATTAAAGCCCTCATCACAGGTGGGCACAGGCATGCTGGCAGGGAAAATAACTTCTATCATCACAATCTTTGGTAATTACTGAAAGAAAAACACTGAGCATGTTTCAGGCAAAGTCAGGAGGCAAATCAAAAGCTGCTGTGTGAGTGACTTTCTTTCTACCTGACTTACGAGAAAACGCCTTAAAACAAGATACTGATGTGCTCTTGTTTGGTTTTTTTTTATCTTAAATCACCAGTTTATATTCATATAAATTTGGGAGACACAAAGTGAAGTTATAATTAATGACTATAATGTAGAATAATTAAATCTAGCTAATTAACACACCCCTCACCTCAAATACTTAGCACATTCTATGATTCCGGTTTAAGTGGAGATTTCACCACGGAGGTCTCATCTGACGAGAAGGTCTTTCTCTAAGTTCCTCAGACTGTTATTTCAGCAAATATTTGTAAGGGTTAATTTTTCTGTTTGAATTATTTTGGCTAGAAATATGCGCAGAGGTTTATAATCTTTTTACATTTTAAAATAATGGGCAAATCCTTCTTCTTGTAACATTTTATACTGATGTGTGTGTCAAAGTTGCCCGCTGGCGGCAATGGCGTATGACGGACAGACCCTGGCCTCTCTGTTGACTGAGCTCAGGCCTGGAGGGCGCAGAGCCCCCGAAGGCCCTTAGAGGCGGGACAGCTCCCACCCCACCCTGACCATGCAGCAAGGCTGAAGATTGAAAAAGCAGCCCCTGGAATACAGGGTGCAGAAGTAGCAGAGAATCACCCTGGTTAACAAACAGAGGTGCTGACAGGTAAACTGAGCCAGGACACGCAACAGCATCTCCCACTAGGAGGGAACCATCCTTGGGCCTAGAGAAGGGATTTCCTGTCCCCCTGTGGCCGTCCCCAACCTGCAGCGGAAGCCTGGGAGACCTCTTTGTAGGAAAAGTGAGGCTCCTCTGCCCGCACGTTCCATCCGCAGGGGCCTCTCATCAGGACCCTCTCACTTGAGCCCTCATGCCACCGGACTTGGGCACTCCTGGCTCTGCTCTCCTCCTTCCCTGGCCTCAGTGGCCAGTCCCCGCAAAGATCCTCTGGCCATCCTAATTCTCCCCAGGCTCCAGACAGCAGCCATTCTCCCAAAAGTGAGAGCCCTTGTGCTCTTTGTAATTATATCAGCTGCCCCCTTGCCATGGAGTTTCACCTGCTGCCAGCGCATGCCGTGAGAATGAGCCGCCCTTTATCTGCCCAACTGTGGAAAGGTCTTCTGTTGGCATCCAGTTTGGGGCTGGTATGGGCCCTGCTGCTGTGCACACACAAAGGCATCGTCTGCTGCCATGCTGGGGGTTCCCGGGTCATGGGGTACATGTGTGGCTAGAGCAGCCTCCAGCAGTGTCCCCAGGTGGCTGGTTAGAAATCTCCAGTCTTGTTCCTCTGTCTGCTCTCCCCACCTGTGCACCTCCAAGGCCCTGACTTCACTCCCTTTCCTGTTAGAATCTTAGCACATTCCTGAAAATGCAGTGGTCCAGCTCCCCGGACACTGTCCCCCCCACGGGAAACATGCTTCCCCAAGCTCACCCCTCAGGGTGCTGTGGCTGGCCACGAGGAGTCCCCCGAGTTCTGTGTGGATGGATCTCCGGCTCCCCTGGCCCATCACCCTACATCCCCCACGCGTGAACACCCAGAATCCCTACTGGGTGCTCTCCTGCTTGAGCAAGGAGTCTGCAGCCGCCTCTCCCCGTCTGCCCCCCACGGCGTCTCCCTCCTCTCCCCGTCTGTTCCCCACCTGTGTCTCTCCTGCTTCTTATATGCACCTGTACCCCCGACACTACTGACGTGTGCCGATTCTCACATCCTGCACACAACTGCGCTGCCCGTGACCTTCAGGTACGATGGCCAGTGCCTCCTCCATACGCCACCTCCTGCAGGCACTCAGTCCCAACCGGGTCGGGTCTCGATCTCCAAAGACGTATAGGACGTTTCAGATACAGTAGGACCTCTGTAAGGTGACCCCCCACGGGACTGTAACACACTGGTCAACACACAGAGGTGGTCTGCACAGAAAACACGCCTGCTGTGCTGACATGCACACGTGGTGCACGCCTGGTCTATGAAAAAATTAGGTCAACTCCAGGAGGGGGTCAGTCCGGAAGGGTCAGCTCTGGAGAGCCCACTGCATTCTTTAAATGCTGGATTCTTCCCAGCTAGCACTGGCCCTCACACCTTGGTTCTTATTTAAAAAGCTGCAAAGCTGCATCTCTGCCCGGCCCCTCTGCCATCCCTTGCCAGTCCTGCCAGAGTTCCCTGAAAGGCCTCCTCCCTTCCCCCCGCCCGCTCGGTGAGGCCCTTCTCTGAGTCAGCATTCACAGTGCCCCTAGGTTTGGTCACTCATTTGTTTACTGATAATGTCACTATTAATAAATACTGACCATGTGCCAGCACTGCCGTCCACAGGAGGGAGAGTCTTAGAAAAGGTGCCAAATCCCTGTGCTCTGCTCACACGCCTCTGTCCCTCAGTGAGGGGAGGCAGAGATAACCAACTGGATGGGGCCACCAAGTGCCACCTTCTATTAAAAATGAAACACAGTAGTGACATGTCCCTGTGGGGCGAGGACAGACAGCTGATGTGGGTGATGGAAACAGCAGGGTCACAAAAGGCCCCTGAGCAGGGGATGGCGGATGTGAATGGTGAGAAGCATCCTGTGCAAAAATACAGTGCAGGGTATTCCAGGAGACAGACAGAAGACATGGGAGCCGCTTGGCCTTTCCTTTTTTTTTTTTTAATCGATATATAATTGTTCATATTTATGGGGCATGCGGTGAAATTTTGATGCTTGCCTACAACGTGTAACAATCACATCAAGGTAACAGACATTCATGTCCTCAAACACTTATCATTTCTTTGTACTGGGGATAGCTCAAATCTCTTCTAGCTATTTTAAATATATAATGAATTTCTGTTTACTACAGTCACCCTACTGTGCTAGGGAACAACATGTGTGTTCAGTCTAACTGTATGTTTGTACCTAGGAACCAATCTGTCCTCATTCCCCCACCCCAATCACCCTTCCTAGCTTCTGTACAATTTCCAGCTTCTCTCCTGGAATATCCTTCCCTGTATTTTTTTTCCACTATTCTACTCTCTACCACCGTTGAAAGCAAACATTTTAGCTCCCACGTGTGAGTGAGAACATAAAAATTTTCTTTCTGTGTCTAGTCCCATCCACGTGGTTGCAAATGACAGGATTTCATCTGCTTTATGGCTGCAGTGTCCCCTGTGTACACAAACCACGTCTTCTGGATCCAGTCAACCACCAGTGCATGCTTAGGTCAAGTCCGTGTCTTGGCTCCTGTGACTGGTGCTACAATGGATATGGGAACCCAGCTGTAGCGTCATCTCTGCAACTACCGACTTCCATTCCTTCCATATACGCCCAGCCGTGGGATTGCTGGATAACATGATACTTCTATTTTTAGTTTTTTGAGAAACCTCCCTACTGTTTTCCATAATAGCTGTACTAATTTCCATTCCTATCAACAGCACACAGGGCTCCCTTTCTCCACATCCTCCAAAGCATCTGCTATTTTTTGTCTTTTTGGCAATGGCCATTCCAAGTTGATCTTTCATATACCACAGGAGAAACGGATGCCAGGCCAGTGTGGTATTATTTGGGCTACAAAGGATTTGGCTTTTAGTCATAATCACAAGCAGGGTAAGACCCAGACGTTTCGTGCAGCACCACATCCCGCTCCTGCATGGCCCTGGCTCTCTCACTGGCCTCGTGCATTTCTGCCTCTACACTTAGTGTCCCTTCTTGCTGTGCCACCCTGTCCTCCTGTTCACAGGGCTCTGGCCAAAAGGCCCCGATGTCAACACCACATTTCACAGAAAACAAGCTGCTGCTTCTCCCTACTCCTGAGCACTGGATGCTCCCTGACCATGTAACAAGTGCAGCTCCTCCTGAGACCGAGGTCTCCTGCACACCAGAAGAAGCTGCAGCCACCTGCAATGCTCAGGACTCAGCAGGGCGGGTAGTGGCCCCACAAGTGTTCACAGATGGGAAACTGAATGAGCATGTCTCAGAGCAGTGACATTGGGCAGAAAGGCCCTGCCTACGTAATGTGATTTATTTCTATTACTCTTAACACCTGTTTCACAGGGAGGGTAAGGTGTGTTCCTAGGAATATGTGGAGACTGGTATTCTCATCAGAATAATCAGAGAAACCCCATTCTTATGCGCAGGGAGCACTGTGCATGCCAGGTCATTAGCCTGGGTTCCAGACAGACTTTCAGATGGGTGTCTATTTCTATTTTTACTAAAAACTCCCACACACCTACCATTCAATTGTGCATGTCTTGGAAACCATTCAACAATTGCAAATGTATCGGGGAGAAAAAGAAAAAGACTACAAGGTGGATTTTGTACACCGAATAATTATCCTGCTAGACACAGCGGGTCTAGTTTCCAATTATCATTGATGGAAACTGGATAGTTTTCTCAATATCCTGTGGATTATTTTTTCCTTCTGTGCCTAGAAACAGTTGGGAGTAAGGACTACAAAGAAACCCTAAGACGTAGGGCATTAAAAAATACATAGTTTGCTATTAACATGTAACTTAAAAACTACTTATTGATAGGACATTATCTCCTGAAGCAAGCCGTACTCCCTGCCCAATGAACACTGCTTGCTCCCTAAAATCCCTATTAATCCTGGGGTCTCCCTTGGAGCATTCACTCTGGGCACACAATCCCCGAAGGAGCCTCTCCACGCTCCCTCCCTGGGCATGCATTCCTTTGCACCTGCAGGTGTCACATGGTGTGAGACTACCCAAGCTCTGCTTTCAGCCCAGGCAGACACCACAGGCATTAAGGCATGTCCAGGCTTGCCCTGAACAAGTTCCTCCTTGGCTTCAGTGGCCCTTATCCAGATCTGCCGTGAACATGATAAAAACACACAGAGTCTCGATGCCAACAGCTTCAGACTATCTTAGACGAGCACCCCCAAGCATTATGTTCCCTGCGTTAGGCAGCCACCACAATCAAAATATAAAAACGTCTAGAACTGAAAAATCCATTTATTACCATTACAGCTCTTCCCTGAGATGTGGGAGACGCAGGCATCTTAACCTTCTGGAGATGATGGGGGTCCTTTGGCACAGGCCTAGGGTGTGAAATGTATTCACTCCACAGTAACAGCCCGCAGGAAGTGCTGTTTCCCACGAATGCACGCAGAATGGACCCCCCGCAGCTGACAGCTTGTCTGGAGTGCTGGTGCCTCATCGCAAGCTTATTAATTTTAGGAACTGAATTCTAAGCAATATTCTTAAGAAAACGGCAAAAGCAGATGTGGCAAGTGAAATGTCACTCAGAACAGATGCAGGAAATAAAACATGTGCCACAGAAATAATGACGACTTAGTTAAGCTTATTATTCTATCAAACAGTAGAACTATGTAAAGTATTATTTATAAAGTTTCCATTAAGAAATCAAACTCTTAATTTTGTCTAGTCTCTCTCTAATAATCTTCTGTCCTCTCTTACAAAACATTCTTTGTTAAGAAATTTTTTTAGTCACTGTAAGCTTTTAGGGTCAACCAGTTCCATGGATTAAAATTACTAAATTGGTTCCTTAACATTTTGTTCCTTGGCAAATATAGAAGGCTAAATAGAAAAGCAGAAGGGAAAACACAAAGAATTTTGAGCTTCTTTTCTTATAATTATATCTACCTAAAACAGCAGATTTGGGGGGAAAATATTTTCTGTGGTTGAGTCCTTTATAAAAAGAAATTAGTCCTTTTTTAGTATCATTTGGAAGCAATTTCTCTTCCATATCGGAAATGTGTCATTGGCTGTTCTCAGCACTTAATATTTTATTTTAGTAGGAAAATGAAACAAACTTAATTTGATGGAATTATCATCACATAAGACTTCCTATTTCGTGTTCATTGTCAAAAACTGATCCAGGGGGTAAGATTGGGCTGAAGGATTTCCACCTGCCCCAAATGTACACACACACAAAGCATTCTTTGCCTTTGGAGGTTGCAGGCCAAAGAAGATCTAAGGAGCAGCCTCAGCAAATGTGCCTGTTTTCTAGTTATTCCTTCTGATCCGACCAGTGCCGCCAATTAGATACTTTTGAAATGTAGCCCATACTGTATTTGAAAGATCCAAAACTGAGACTCTGGGTCTATATAAGAGATGTCCAGCTTGCCATCCCCAGGGAGCTTGCTGGCAAAGAGGCTCACACAGGTGTGTGCTGGCCACTCGGCTGGCACCAGGACTGGCCTGTCAGACGTGGGAGAAGGTGCCCCTTATGCAGTGGCCACACCTGCCAGCCGGACTCTCCCCTGGGCTCTGTGCACCCAAGGCTGGTCAAAGTGAGCAGGGACCTTCCCTATACAGCTGTCCTTTCCTCACGACTACACACAGCTCTGTGTTTTCCAAACTCAGAGATATCAGGTGCTTCAAATTGGGTATTCAACACAAGGAACATTTTCCAAAACAAAAATTTCACACTTAGAACAAAATTTTAAAATGATCAGGGAAACTGTAGCTACGCAGAACCCATGTTAATACTGTTTCTACAGGGGAGTGAGCCTAGAGAGTTTTATACAAGGTGATCCCTGGGAAAGGTTCCATGTGTTATCTGCGTGCATGTGGATCCACCATGCTCAGAACTTCCTCTGCAGGGACCCTGTTGGGTTACATTTCAGTGAATTCTCCAATCTGCAAGAAATACACACAGCTGAGAGAGCACTGAGCCAGCTCCTAACGTGCCCCATCTCCCTAAAGAACGAGGCCATACCTAGCGTCCTTCAGGGGCATCAGCCACTACAGACTGACAGAGCCGTATTTCCAGGCAGTTCTCTTGCTACAGAAAGAAGTTGTGGGCAGTTCATTTTTATTAGCGATATGGAAGAAAAGAATGCCAATGAGGGACAAACAGGATCATCTTGGTTCTCGTCTCTCATCACACACATGACAAAAGAAAAAAAAAAATAGACCAACAAGACTAAACTGGAAATGTTCTTACAAATGATGCACATCCACCATTTTCTGTCCTTGAACATACGTCTGTCCTGACTTCCAGCCTTGGCAATAGGGATCCCTTAGCTTGGAGTTTTCCCCCAGATCGTCATTTGGCGGGTTTCTTCTACGCATTTAGTTCTTGGCACGAAGAAGAGTCCTCAACCTCAGGATCTAATTAGTCACCCTGTCATGGCACTCTCAACTATGTCCCCAGTTTATTTTTCCTCATTCTTACTTATATCTGAAAACATTCTTTGCATTTGTTTGTTTACTTATTTTCTGTGACTCAGCACCAGTGCCACTGGGGCATGTTAGTACATAGCACTTACGTTATTTGGCTGAATGAACAATTGCTTACACTAACGATAAGTATTCACTGCAATTGTGTCAACACAATGCAGATTTTTTGGGTCAGTTTTTGTCAATATCAGTAGGTTATATTTTCCAAGGAATTTGTCACTTTAAGTGTTTAAAATTGTTGTTTTTAAGTTCATGACATTCTATTATCTTAATGTCCACAGAATCATATTAATAAGCCATCTTTACTCTTGATAATAGTAATTTATGTCCTCTTTTTTCCCTAGGTCAATCCAGATGTAAGGTTGATCATTTTAAAGACAGAACTTTGGTTTTACTGATTTTCTCCCCTGTCTTTCTACTTTCAGTTTTATTGATTTCTGCTCTTATCTTTATTGTAACTGTCCTTTAGATTTACTTTGGTCTACTTTCTATTTATCATCTTAAGGCAGATCTTTAAGTCATTGATTCTTTCTTTCTTTCTTTTTTAATTAAATCAAAGCTGTGTACATTAGTGCAATCATGAGGTACAATGTGCTGGCTTCATATACAATCTGAAATATTTTCATCAAACTGTTCAACATAGCCTTCATGGCATTTTCTTAGTTATTATATGAAAACATTTGTGCTCTGCATTTAGTAAGTTTCACCTGTACCCTTCTAAGATGCACCATAGGTGTGATCCCACCAAACCTTTTTTCTTCTCTAATATGATGCTTAAAGTTACAAATTTCTTAAGGAGGGAGGGGGTGAGGGAAAGAAAAAAAAGAAAAGAAAAGAAAATAGTGACTTTCATATAAATTGGATTCAATTTTGACCAAAGTACATTACTTAAAAATTAATTTAATTCAACTTGTCAATATGTTGTTTAGGATATAAGTGAAACATGTTTATAATTTCCCTTTACAACAATATATTTTCTCCAATTTCAATATCAGGTGTATCCAGATCAAGTAGAATGATATTGAAATATTTCTTTTTTTATTGTTCATAAGATTTCTAGAATTGCTTGTCTTGTAAAATCATTGTGGTCTATGAGTTTATGATAGTTTGAACTTTGTTATTTAATTTAATTCATTGCTTATTGTTTTCCTATAAATGATTATACTGTGGTTAATATGTTAGCATAGCAGTATTCCCAGATAGTTTTTTGTTTGTTGGGAGGTTGGGCTTTGGGGGGGCAGAGTTAATACATTGCATGAAATATCTTATTTTATATCAGTGAAATTGCTTTCTCTGTTGTCTTATTTTTTTTGAGCTAAAATTTAAGTTTTTTTGTGAGTAGTACTATTACACCTATCTTGAGTGTCTTGCTTATACTGTATTATATCATACCTTTGTTTAATTCTTAATAAACTGTTCACTTGTTAAAAAAATAAATAAATTTCCCTCTAAGCCTTATTGTAGCTGCATCCTACAAATTCTATTATGTTGCGTTTTCATTTCATTCATTCATTCATTTCTGGAGAGTGATCATAGCTCACTATAACCTCATAGACTCAAGTGATCCTCTACCTCAGCCTCCTGAGTAGTCCAGCTAAGTTTTTTTCCTTAAAAAAATTTTTTTTTTGTAGAGACAGGGGTCTCAACGTCCCTCAACGTTGCCCTGGTCTTAAACTCCTGTCCTCCTGTAATCCTCCTGTCTTGGCCTCCCAAAATGCTAGGACTAAAGGCATGAGCCCCCACACCATGCCTATTTTCATTTTCATTCAGTTCAAAATAGTTTCTAATTTCCTTTGTGATTTCTTCTTTGATTTAGATAATTTAAAAGTATGTTGTTTAATTACAAAATGTTTGGTATTTTCTCGGACATGTTATTGTTATTTACTGCTAACTTAATGCTTTATGTGGTATAGATTCTTTTAAGTACACTGAGATTTGCAGGTGAACATACCATATTGTACTTGAAGAGCATGTGCATTTTGTAGTTGCCAGAGACAGTATTCTTTAAGCATAATTTATATTGGTAGTGCTGGTCACATCCTCTGTCTCTTTCCTGATTCATTTTTGTCTAGCTATTTGGAGAGTCTGCTCCATCCCAGTTGTGCTGTTGTCTAATATAATTGTGGACATGGCTATCTCTCCCTCTAATTCTGTTGGTACCTGCTTTGTGCATTTTGAAGCACAGGTACACACACAAACATGATTATTTACTCTTTCTGATGTATTAATGCCTTTATCATTATGAAACATTCATCATTAATTTTGATTAAAAAAATACTTAATTTTATCTGCTACCTATTATTGCCTAATTCTAGTTTTCTTATGCTGACCATTTACATGGTATCTTTTCCTATCCATTTGCTTTTAATCAATCTATGTCTTTTTACTATGTATTTAAAACAGGTTCTCATAGATAGCATTTTTATCCAGATTATTTGGCTAATCTGTACCTTTTAACTGGAGTGTTTAGTCCACTAACATTTAATATAATTACTGACATGACTGAATGTCGGTATTCTGATTGATTTGGCTTTTGTTTGTCCCTTCCATTTTGTGTTCCTTTGTTCCCACTTTACTTTTAGATTTTCAAAGTTTATCTGCTGGCACTTTTTAGCTATATTTCTTGGGTCATTGTTCTAAAGGCTGCTCTGAGGAGTACAACATGTATGCTTAACTTTTAAAGTCAACTTAGATTAAGTATCCTAACACTGCACATAAAATGTAGATACCCTGCAATCACACTGTCCATTTACCCTGTCTCTCCCTCCTTTATGCTATAGTTGTCCTATTTGTTACATTTACATGTGATAAATCCCCAAAACATTTTACTCTTTATTTTAAATAATCACATATACCTGAAAGACATTAAAAGAAAAACTAGTCTTTTATATTTACATACATACGAAACATCCGTGATGATCTGCATTCCTTTCCAAGAGTCCAGATTTCCATCAGCTTGAAAACTGTCCTTCAGTATTTCTTTTGTGGAGGTTGAATGTCAATAGACTCTTTTATCTTTATCTGAAAATTTATTTTGCCTTATCCATGAAGGACATTTTTGCTGGATATAAAATTCTTAACTGACAGTTTGTCTTTCAGTATTTTAAAGATGCTGTTCCAACATTAACTGGCTTTTCTATGTTTCAAAATTCTCTCTCTTCTTGAAATTGGATATTTTAATTACCTATTTTCAACTTCATTTTCTTTTTCTTTTGTTACCTGCAGTCTATTGTTAAGCCCACATAGTGAATTTTCTATATCAGCTATTGTGCACTTCCATTTTAGAATTTATACTTGGTTCTTTTAAATAGTTCTTATTAATATTATGAGATTTTTTTTTCACTCATTATAAGCATATTTCCCATTATATCATTAAGCATAGTTACAAACAGCAGTTAAATTCTGAACTAATTCCAATGTTTGGGTCATCTAAATATTGGTTTCTGTTGGCTTTTTTTCTTGAGAATAGGTCACATTGTTAAACAATGTTGCCTTAAATCCTTGTCATTATGAACTTAGGCTTAGGAGATTCTCCATTCTCTCACATTGCTCCAAAGAGTGTTAACTCTTGTTTTAGCAGGTGATACGTTAATAGGACTGACACTTAAAATCTTGCTTCTTGGGCAGCAATCAAATCTCAGTTTAGTCCTTTAATTCTTGGCTAGGTGACTTAGTCCCTACCTGTCCCTTTCACGTGTGGTTTAAAGGTCAGCTAGAGGCCTGTGCAGAGTTTACTGCAGACATTATAGCCATTCCCACATGGCTCCTGCCTTTCTTTCCCGCAGCGGCTGGCTGCTATCCTGAATTCTGGCTCTGGTTTTTCAGGCCAGAACGACTAGTGACCACAGGTTACTTCCTTGAGTTTACGTATAATCTACTGAGTGCTATATTAATTTCCTATTGCTGGGCAACTGTATGGTAGTTTAGACATACACACATCTGCTGCCCCACAGTTTCTGTGGGTCAGGGGTCCAGGCACCACTTAAATGGGTCCTTGGCTCAGGGTCTTAGAACTCTGTACTCAAGGAGTCAGTCAGGCTGAATTCTTTTTTTTTTTTTGTAGAGACAGAGTCTCACTTTATCGCCCTGGGTAGAGTGCCGTGGCATCATACAGCTCATAGCAACCTGCAACTTCTGGGCTTAGGCGATTCTCTTACCTCAGCCTCCCGAGTAGCTGGGACTACAGGCACCCGCCACAACGCCCAGCTATTTTTCTGTTTTGCAGTTCAGCCGAGGCCAGGTTTGAACCCGCCACCTTCGGCATATGGGGCCGGCGCCCTACTTGATGAGCCACAGGTGCTGCCCTAGGCTGAATTCTTATCTGAAGGCTTGACTGGGATGAGGCTGTTCTCAGATCCTGCAGGCCTCCTGGTTCCCTGTCACAGGTATTCTTTAAAGGCAGTTCACAGCCACAGTGCTACTGTTCACTTCCTTGAGGTCAGCAGAAGGAGTTCTATCTGGTCTGCTAATAGATTCTCTTATAATCTTTTATAATCAAAGGAGTGACAACACCTTTCCCATATTCTGTGCATTAGAAGCAAGTTCCAAATCCCAGTTTACTTAAGGAGAGGGACTCATAAGAAGATGTGAACCCCTGGGGTGGGGGGATCATACTAGGGCATGTTGGTCACAAAGACCACTGTCCTCTCATCTGGGGCCTTGGTTCAAAGTCTCCCCAGGGCTGTAAAATCTAGTGTTGGTGGAGCTGAGGATTCAAACCAAGGCAAACCCTGTGTCCTCCTACTTCCAATAAGCCAACTGCACTCTACACTGTTGGAGTAGACTACAAAGATGTTGTGCAAAGAGGTATACATCATCTGCAAATCGATGCTGCCCAACCTTCTAAGCTGTGAGGGTTGTCAGACCTGATGTCTGCAGCTCAGAATAACCAAATATAAAATTAGTTTCCTAAGTCCTAGAGTTGCTTGAAAATACCTTATTTCCTACTATATAATTAAAGTCACCAGAGATTGCATCACATAGGAAAGTTTTACAAATGACACAGTTGAACTCAGAGAAACAAACATCTTAAAACATTCCTTCTAAAGTTACAGGGACATTATTTGGCAAATAAAGATTCTCTAATTTTGTTATAAATTAAGCTTCCCTGGTGATTTTATTAACTTTTAAAGTTACTACAGTTCTCAGGCTATGCAATCTAGGATCTAATAACCACATATATCCTAACGGTATATATAGTGACACAATATCTAGTAGTTTATATCAAGAAGCAGTTCAATACTAAAGGAAACATTGGTTTCATAAATAATAGTTGTAAAAGCATCATTCAAAGATCTAAGAGAACTAGGTTCTTTTAAAGAAACTGTAACTCACAGCTGGCTTATGGGAGAAGTTCCATAACTAGGAAGTAAATAAATTTTCTAAGAGGGGAAAAAGAGATTATGCATCACACATATGTAGGTCAACTCAATGTCAACCTCAAGTCTCTGCCTGCATGGCCCTCCATGTCAACAGAGGAATGGGCAGAGTCTGGTATTATTTAGATGTTAAGCACATTATTCCCATGATAAGATCAGTCACTTAAAAAGAATATTCGTCTTAGCCAGGCATTGTGGCAAGCTACAATAGTAGCTAACTCGGGAGGCTGAGACAAGAGAATCAGCTAAACCTAGGAGCTCGAGGTTGCTGTGAGCTGTGACACTACGGCACTCTACCAAGGGTGACAAAGTGAGACTCTATTAAAAAAAAAAAAAAAAACCACATCTGAGTGCCATTAAGTTTGAGGAAGATGGATTGACGTGACTTTTGCTAATGCAGAAAAAGCAAGACAGCTGGGGTGCCCTGAGGCATACACAGAAGCTGTTTATTGGAGGTAAAAGTCCAGAAACAGAAATTCTGAAGTCATGCAGCTGTTAAGCCCAAGAAGGTTAGAGGTTGAGAGCCTTCCACTTGGTGAGATGGTCCAGAGGTTGACAAGTGTTGAATACATACTGTCTTAATAGCCTAAAGGTCTCTGCACTATGGATAAACAGAGTCATAAAATCCATTGGAGGTTAACTTGATGGGCATATAGAAAACTTAAGAGAATAAGTTCCCCTGCAGCTTTAGATTTTTCTTTAGATTTTTTGCACAAACAGATGATGCATGTTTTAGACAGAATGTGAAGCAGAAAAACATTGGTTGTGCAGACTTGATGTCACCACCTAGGTTTAAAATTAGATAGAAAAAGTTAGGTAATGGTAAATGTTTTAGATCATAGATTAGGTGTGTACATGACCACCAAAAGGTGGCCAGAAATAAAGATGTTTTGCTAAACGCCATCCCGAGCTATAGTCTGTTTCTTGCTACTTTAATATTACAGGAGCGAGTTTGCATCTGGGGCAAAGCTTCTGTTCTCTCGCGACACTGTTCACGCAACACATCTTTATATATTTGCCTTTTTGTCACGAGATTATTCCACTTAGCATAATGTCCTCAAGGCTCATCAATGCTGATACACATGTTAGAATATCCTCCCTTTTTAAGGATAATATTCTGTTGTGTGCATAGACCACATTTTCTTTATCTAATCATCCACATATGGATATTTGTGCTGTTTCTGTGTTTCAGCTACTGTGAATAATGAACATGGATATACAAACACCTCTTCAACTCCCTTCTTCCTTTTGGGTCTATAATCCAAAGGAAGCAAAACCATTGGATCACATGGTAATTCTAGTATTTCAATTTTTTGAAGACCTGTCATACTGTTTTCCACAGCAGAGTAGTCAAGACTGCTTCATTTCATGTTCCCACCAACAGTGCACAGAGGTTCCCAAACCTCCATGTCCTTGCCAGCACTTTTGTTTCTCTCTTGATAGTAGCTGCCCTAATAAGTATGAAGTGATATCTCTTTATGGTTTTGATTTACATTTCCCTTATGATTAGTGATACTGAGTATATTTTCATGTGCTTGTTGATCCTTTATTTTCTTTGGAAAAATGTCTATTCAAGTCCTTTGCCTGTATCTTAACCGGGTTGTGTATTTTTTGTTGTTAAGTTATAGGAGTTCTCTGTACGTTCTGGATATTAACTGCTCATCAGATGTATGATCTACAAATATCTTCTTCCCTTCCATAGGTTTCTCTTCTACCTGTTGATTGTGTCTTTGATGCACAGCAGTAAATGCATCACAGAAATGTGTGAACCTGGTTGAGGAGTAAATTAAAGGTCTCTAAACATGGAAGTCAGTTGACCACACTGAAGCAGAGAAGCCAGCACAGAAGGTCAAGATGGTATGGCCCTTGGTACAACTCTGCCCTTGGCTGAAAAGAGTCTCAAAGGAATTAGGATCTTTAATGTTATAAATTTAAAATACTTATTTGTATTCAAAAATCTACTTTTGTGACTATTGATTATCAAGTGCCTGGACAAAATCATGAAAATACCTGGATATAAAGAAGCAAAATGCAAAGGCCAATTTCACCAATTTCACTTTATAAAGAGAAACATACTGTTGTGATTGACAGGCAAAACCAACGTGACAAAAATGACAAAGTATGAGGATAAGAACAACACATTTAAACAGTGGACATTTAAACCTCTAACACAAAGTCCAGCTTTCCACGCCCTCTGTGTTGTTAAAATGTCAACACACAGAGAAGAGGCAGCTTACCTTTCATTTTGATTTTATCAAAGAGAACCTCCAGAAAATGGCACACTCTAATGATGGCTGAAAATACCTGAGAATCTAATCTCCTTCAAACCACACTTGCTGCTTTAACCACAAGTATCAGGGAGGAAACGATCATAAACAAAAGGTAGATGTTAGGCTGCTAAAATAGTCTTATTTCCTTCCTCTGCATGCTGTCCTTGGAAGCTGCCTGCTGTTTCCAAAGGAAGCTCCTTTGCATTGTGGCTGTTTTCACAGGCTCTGCCGTGGGAGAGGCCAGGGCTCTCAGGAGTGTTTATGTTGGAAAGGATCCTCGCTTCCCTTGCATCTCCTAACACAATGCTGGCCTCTTCTCCACCATCTCTAGGCTGGCCGGAAACACTCCAAACACCAGAGATAATCTGTTCAGCACCTCCACTTCCCAAGCGTTTTTAAAAAGACTGTTCTATAGTATCATAAATGTGTCCATAAACACACTACAGAATATACACAAAACCTGCTGTTGGCTGTTTATTACAAAAGAGTCAGCACAAGCCCAGTTCCCTAGCTTGGCGCTAATTTTACTTCCTGAAAAGGCAGATATCTTTACATCTTACGTGGAACTCTGAAAGTGTAAATGACACAATCAGTTTTATAGTGTAAATTCAAAGACATTTTGGTTAGGTCCAAAAGAATCCTACTTGGATTCTTCATTCCTGTCAAGACTTTTAAAGTCTCATTATATACTATATGAAGAGAAAAACAGATTTTTGGAAATTGAGTAGAACCACAAAATAAAGGAGAATTGCAAGGAAAAAAAAATAGGCAAATATCTTCACGTGAGCTGCACCGACATACATATTTACAATGTGTTGGGCCATAACTACAGTAATGCTTTGGTACTTCATCCCTTTGAATATGACTTTAATATGATTCCAGACTTCACAAGTTTATGTATCTCTGGAACTTGCAAGCCAGTTAAAGTTAACCCCATCTCCTGAGCAGCTCTATCAAGCAAAGAGTGTGAAACAGGATAAGAGCCTAACATTCCTGGTCATTATCATGCCAATTTTGCTTTATTTTTTTTGATGGAAGGCCATGTGTGCATGTGAACCAGTTCTATCCTGATTCTCCCTGATGTGTCAACCACAGGGTTACTTCCAGGAAAGCAGGATAGGATGTTGAGAAAAGAATCCCATGAAGAGACTTCACCAAGAAACCACGCCAGTGAAAATTCCAAGGACATGGTAAATGACGGAGCGTGAATACATGCCTCCTTCCAGATGGATACAACTGGCTTTAATCTTTGAGTTTTGTTCTCAAGCAGCAAACAAGAGCTCTCCCTGTCAAAGGAGGAAGCCCTTCTGTTTCAGAGTCTCCATGTCAAACAAGATCATGCAGAAGTTATTCGACACAGCCCTGCCAGCTCACCTGTGTCAGCCTTGCAGAGGCTATAAAGTGGACTCATCCCTCCCCATCTCCCCCGTGCCGACTGACGGCCACACATCTCTCTCTGACCCAGTCAGCATCAGGGCTCAATGACCCCACCCGGGAAAGATTTCAGAAAGGTGTGTGTTCTGTTGTTTCCCATGAGGAGCAGCAGCAGCAGTGTAGATCACAAGTCGACCTACTTTCTAAGGGGATCATAAAGGGTAAGTAACAGGACGAGGCGTGTGAAGGTCCTGGCATGGTACCTACAGCACACCAGGAACTGAACTGCTCTTGGGCCCTTCTAATTGTTAGGTTGAGCTTGCTGAGGATGGGACAAAGGCACCTTCCTGCCTGGCAGCCACAGAAAGGTCTCCTACTGGCCAATGGATTCTACGTGTGATCTGTCTGGCACAATGGCCTTCCACTGATTTCCCTTCTCTAATTGATCCAGCAGTTAAAATATGTCCAGCCAAGCTGAAGGACCCTTCTCTGCTTGGACCTGTCCATGTGTTGCAGGCCACCCACTGAGACTGACACCTTCAGCCAGCATCTCTCTGACCCCTGAATGGATCAAAGATGACCTTTCCAATACTGATGGTTTGCTTGGCCTGGAGTTAGTGTGCACTCAACAATTAACATTCCAAGCGAAAGTTTCCTGTGGGGTTGGCTGCTGTCACTGCCCTGAATCCACACACCATCAACCACCCATGAGAGGGCCATTCTGTGTATTTTGGGGGCACAAATTCCTCCAACTAAATGCTGAGCGGTTTTAAAGGAACAAGCCTTATATGTCCCTGAATTACTTATGACCAAGAAAACTGCTTTGCGTACAGGCAGAAACCCAAGTTCTCTTGGTTATGGTCTGAATCTGTGTCCTCCCCTGCAAAATTCTCATGTTAAAGCCCTAACTCCTAATGTGACTGTATTTGGACAGAGGGCCTTTATGGAATTAAGTTAAAACGAGGTCACTACGGTGGATTCTAGTCCAACATGGCTGACTTTATGAGAGAAGGAAGGTACACAGGGAAACTGTGCCAGGGAGGCCGTGTGAAGACACACTGAAGACACAACCATCTGGGAGCCTGGGCCCCAGAGAGGCCATGTGAAGACACACTGAGGACAGAGCCATCTGGGAGCCTGGGCCCCCACTGCCCCGCTCAGAATGAGAAATGAGCCCTACAGACACCGCAACCTTGGACTTTCAGCCTCCAGAACTGTGAGAAATAAATTTTGCTGTTTAAACCATACTATCTATGCTATTTTGTTAATGGCCACCCTAGAAAATTTATACAGGCATTATCTTAAATGATAAAGCAATAATTATGCTGTAACAATTCATACTACAACTCATTCCACAGAGGCTTTCCTCAACTCCGTCTGTGCCTTGCTCTTTAATTTTGCTAACTGTCATAGCCTTGGGCAAGTCTCTTAGCCTCTCCCTGCCCTCCTGCCTATAAACAGAGTTGGCAGTCTCTGTCTCGGGCATTTGGGAAGAATTAAACAAGCCCATGTGGGTAAACATTACCTAGGACTGACATATGCTCTTTTCCCACATACTCGTAGCTGTCTCACCCCAACTCTGCTTGACTGAAAATTCTTTTCTATATTTGATTAAAATAAATGTTTTCATAATATCCATATACTATCCCAAGTTCTGTCCTCTGGGACAATGGAATTTTGCCCCAGTGTCTCAGGAAAAGAACTGAAACTTCTGAATGTAACTATCATGTTCCAGAGAATATTTTTTCAGCTAAAATATCCTAATTTCTGCTATTTTTTTTAAAAAATAAGTGACAGCAAACTTCCAGACTCTTTAATTCCAAGAATGTTCTCCACTGGGTACCACTTAGTTTTTTACTCTTAAAATATAGTGCTCAGATACCCACTCACTCAAGGCACAGACTCACCAGCCCCCACCACTTCCAAGCATCACACCTCTGTTGGGATGAACTGAGAGCAGTGTACCCTGCTCAGCATACTAACTGGCTGCCAGCACCACCAAAGTCCCTGGGCCTCTCTCTTTAGTGTGGTCCCTTAGTTGTGTGTTCCTCATCTCCCATTTGGAATCCCTGCGATCCCAGGGTCAGCCCTGGGCTGTACACAGAGGAAGCTGGATGGGACCTGGCAGGCAGCAGAGTTACTCTTGTGCATGGTCTATATATCACACTGAACAGAGGAGGGACTGATCTGGAAGCCACTAGAGACCCTGACAGCCTAAACCACCCTCCCTATGACATTTCCTCTCACCAAGCACCTGCCCAGCATATGAACCACTCTGGGTCCCTACTCTGCCCCATCTGTTTCACTTCCAGCCACCTGGGCCTGCAGTTGTCCTGCCGGTGGCACCAGACACCTCCATCCAGAAAGACAAAAGTTCATCCCTCATGACTTGCAGGCGTGTCCTGAGCTGTCTCAGCATTTGGCCTGCATCCATCTGGTCATCACAGGCCCACTGCCCTCCGCTGTGTGCCAGGCACAAGCTTCTAGGTGAGGACATATGGAGAATGAGTCAAGGTCTGCGTCAGACAGTCAGCCAAGCCAATGGCAATCATGGGCAGTGTGCTCCAGACTGTGTGCACAGGACGGGCTGCAGACCCGTCAGAACTCTGTCCCCACCACGTACTGGTGTATCACTGCGCTCTGCTAAGGAGACCTCTGAGACCGGCTGACGATGACGACAACAGCAACAGTCAAGACCAGACACAAAAATGGGGAACCACAAATGTACAAAACATCCAAACCAGGAATTCTGGCAACAGCTGATCCTACCATCAAAGAAGAGGAGGGGGCAATGGGCAGATGGGGCTCAAGCCCCAAGCTTATTGGACTGTGGTTTACAACTGAAAAGCAGAGGATGACTTGTGCCTTAGGAAATAATTCTGTTAGTATCTTGAGGGACCCACAACGGCAGGGAGCACGTCCAGAAGAGCGAGTGCTCTGCCTGCAACCAGGTGCAGGTTGGGAAGGTAGAGGGCTAGTGCTTGGGTGTTCCTTCTATAGGTCACCTGCATCCTGCTTTGGACAAAAAAAAAAAAAACTAGGGCCCCTCCTGCGGTGACAGCATGCCCAGCCATCTGGCGTTCAAGTCAGACTTTGAAGTTCCCAAGAAAGAAACAAACTGGATGGAGGTAAAGGAAATTCTCCTTAGTAAGTATCACAGGAATGGATAAATATCCAATGTACTCAACGCTAATATGAAACCAGCAGATGAACAATCTCATGCCCAAACAAGAGAAAAACTCAACTCAACTTACATGGGGAAGACGGTAAGAGGAAGGGTGATTGGTAGGATCTCACTAATGGCACCATGTGGGGGTACATGGCACAAACTTGCCAGGGGAGCTACAGGGATCAAATCGAACAGTGCATTAAGCATTTTACAGATGGCAAAATAAGGGGCACGCATATCTGTGCACACGTGAGCGTGTAGGTGTGTGATATTTTGCAGAAACATGGTTAGGAGACAGTGAAGACCAAACTGGGTGAAGGTAATTTAACAGGACATCCAGATAGCTCAAGGGAACATGTCGGCTGCCCGAAGTACCAAACCAAAGGAGGAGAGGAGCGCTCAGAGGGAGGGAGGGAGAGAGAGGAGGATGGCTGGGAGGGAAGGAACGAAGAGCTTTGCAATTCAGGGAATGCCTTCCCCTCTCCCCGTCAGAGTGGGAGAGGCCGCTGCACCCGTTGTACTGACAGGAGAGCAGAAGCTAGCTCTCGCTGTGTAACAGGGCGGCAGCGTCCAGCCTTCAGCCTGCCCTCTGCTGTCAGGCCTGTGGCCCTTGTCGTGACTGGACCATTCAGCATGCCTCTGACACATGCCTGTTCTGCTCATGCCTCCCTAAGGAAAAGGGAAGCAGTGACATTTGTTCAGCATCGCTGCAGGGCCAGCCACTCCCTGCAAGCCTCTGTCTGCACAGCAGGTCTGGTCTACACCGCATGAAGTGGCCCACTGTGTGCCTCCCCCACCTGTCTCTAGACAGACTGTCCCTACCACCTCCCACCCAGGCCAGTAAGGGCACTCTTTAGTCCTGGCACCTGCACTTTTTGTGACTCGTTTTCAGCTCCTTCCACAGTAAAGAATAAAAATCCCAAGTACTGGCCAAAGTTGCAGCCATTTATTCCTCAAATACTTACTTGCATATATAATCTGAAATCACTGTTTTTTACTTGGAAATCATCTCAGTCTGTTTGGGCTACTATCACAAAATACCATAGACTGGGTAGTTTATGAACAACAGCAATTTCTCTCTCTCACTTCTGTAGCTGGAAGTCCAAGATCAAGGTGCCTGTAGATTCGATGTCCAGTGAGGGTCTGTGCCTGGGTCATGGGTGGTGCCTTCTCACAGTGCCTTACATGGGGGTTAGGGTGGGGGGTGGGAGCCAGTGCTCTTTATAAGAGAACTAATCTCCTATCTGAAGCCTCTTGTATGACCTAATTACCTCCCAAAGGCCCCACTTCCCAACACTATCACCTTTAGGGTTAGGATCTCAACATGAAATTTGCCTGGAGTGGGAGGGGGGGCACAAACATTCAGACCACAGCAGACATGATCCACAAATATCTGCCCGGAAGCCAGGTGCAGTGGCAGGCACCCGTAGTCCCAGATACCCAGAAGGCTGAGGCAGGAGGATCCTTTGAGCCTAGGATTTGAAGCCTAAGCAACATAGCAAGACCCCATTTCTTTTTTGGGGGACAAAGTTTCAAACTGTTGCCCTGGGTGGAGGGCTGTGCTGTGTTAGCTCACGGCAACCTCCACGTCAGGCTCAACTGATCCTCTTGCCTCAGTTTTTCTATTTTTAGTTAAACAGGGTCTCCCTATTGCTCTGACTAGTCCCGAACTCGTAAACTCAAGCAATCCACCCACCTCGGCCTCCCAGAGTGCTGGGATTACAGGTTTGAGCCACTGCACCTGGTGCAAGACCCATTTGTTGAAACAAATTTTAAAATATGTGCTTGATAAATTGTGTGTGTGTATTTGTTTGTTTGTTTGTTTTAGTATAGTGTTAGACACTGGAGATATGTCAGTGAGCAAGGAGACAAAATTCTCTGCCTTTCGAGTTTAGGCTGCTGGGCTAAAAGAGACAGAAAACTGAGGAAGGTGCCAAGTGACCAGAGGGTGCAGGTGTCAGCGAGGCCATGCTGTTACACAGACCTTCAAGTAGGGTGCAGTGAGAGACGTGGATGGGGCCATTGGGAGAAGGCTGAAAATGGGGCATGTGAACTGGGGGGAAGAAAAAAGGTCAGAGATGCAGCCAGCCCAGAGCACACAGGCCTTGGAGACTCGGGTAAGAGCTTGGGTTGTACTCAAGGGTCACGTGAAGCCACTGGAGTGACAGGATAGGACAGGACCCCGTTTCTGCTTGGATGTGCAACAGACTCTGCAGGGGAGGGGAGCAGGAACAGAAGCACAGGCCATCAGGAGCCCACTGCCCCGGGAGTCCCCTCTGTGAGACCCAGGGCATGACGGTCAGGGCAATGGGAAGACGCTGGATTCCAGACAGAAAGAGAAAGAGAGGACTCAAAGAAAGAGAGGACTTGGTGAAGGGTGAGTACAGTGTGTGAGAGAAAGAGAGGGGTCGAAGGGTGTGGTCCTCACTGCCCCTGCTCGGGGGCAGGCCAGGTGGGCTTTCCCCTCCCGAGCTGTGACTTAGTGGACTCTTGCGGGGTCTCAGCTGACCTCAGGGTCCTTCCTTCTCAACAAAGCACCCCAGGAAGCCAACTGGTCCTGCAGTGGTCCTGACACACAACTGACAAAGATGATAGATCATTAGTTAGTGGGAAAAATAGCTTTTCAAAAGCCTCCAAGCATCATCCACTTTCTCAGAAAATAATTAACCACCAGCAGAAGAAGACACAAGACAAGACACCTCAGGCAGCCCGCAGCCCAGGAAAGGGCTCTCAGAGCCACTCTGCAGGGCTGAGGGGCACGCGGACCAAGGACATGTGCATGTTCATCCTCATGAACAAAAACGTCAGTCCTGGGAGGAGAGAGAAGACTGGAGCTGGACCCTGCAGGTGCTCCCGTCCAGGGGCCGCCAGGCCTTCTCCACCCGGTGTCCTCTGAGGAGCAGGGTCAAGGACTTGCCAGAATGACCAGACGCGTACGTGCAGACATGGACTTACAGCTGACAATCAGGTCCTGATGGACACATCTTTGGGAGTCCAGTCGGCACAGTCATGATTTCCTATAATGTTCTATTACCAGATCCAGGAAGCTAAAATGCCACACACAGATCATCCCCAGCCTCTGCACAGCACAGAATGCTGCATTACTATGTACGCACAGCTCTGAGCTATTACCCATTATTACAGTAATGAATATCAATTCAAGCTTTCAAGTGAAAGGCCCTGTGTGTAGCAGCAGCTGTTCACCAATATTTATTAAATATATAAGCAAACTTTTCATAGAAAAATCTACTTGGGGTTATACCAATAACTGATCGTAACAGAATCCCAATCATCTCTCATTTTCACAGCCAACCCCAATAGTCATTGCAGTCCCAGTGCAATAAACTTGAGATAATATAGAAATGTATTTATCATGCTGGAATTGTATGGTGCTGAACACAGTGAATGCAATAATTCAAATAATACAGAATAAAGGAAAGCTTGAATAACTTTAAAAGACTGTATTTTTGGATTACTTTTTAATTACAATAAATTGGATTTACAGTTGTTTCAGGAGAAAAGTAAGCGTGTAAGGGGATATATTGACTGAATAAACAAACAGATGTTTACTATACATTTTTGGAAATAACTAAAATTAGACAACATAGCTTTGTCTAATGTGACTTATTTTTAATTACTCAACAGAGACAGAAAAGTGAAGAAAGCTGCTCTGTAACATGTCAGGTGCTTTGCAGTAAGACGTCTGGACAGCCTTACTCAGTCTTAGTACAGAGTCACCTACGGGAGGGTGACTTGAGTATCTTACTCTCTTTTCTACTAAACAGAGCATCTCAGAATTTAAAGGCACGAAGCTTCTCTTCTCTGAATGGTGTGAGATAGTGAATTGTGGGCGTATTTGTGGCCAAGAAGGGAAGGTTTCACGAGAGGGGACAGGGCACTGGCACTGTCACACAGAACGAGCCTGTTCCACAGTCAGTGTCTGCAGCAAGTAGTGAATTAGATTTTTAAATATAACCTGCAACTTGGTTAATGCAAGACCCTGGCTGGACCACAGCGGTCTCCCCACTGCTGCCCTATTTTCCTGCCCAGCCCTCCCTGCGTCCTGGCCACTGGCTCCTCCCGGCTCCTGCCCAACCCTCCCTGCACTCTGCACACTGGCTCCTCCCGGCTCCTGCCCACCCTCCCTGCGTCCCACACACTGGCTCTTCCCGGCTCCTGCCCACCCTCCCTGCATCCTGCACACTGGCTCTTCCCGGCTCCTGCCCACCCTCCCTGCGTCCCCACACACTGGTTCTTCCTGGCTCCTGCCCACCCTCCCTGCATCCTGCACACTGGCTCTTGGCCCCGCCCCCCCCCCCACCCCGCGCCCCCCCAGCTCGCGCGGGCCCGCGCCCCCCCCCCCGCCACAGGGAACCCCC
>CAUYON010040398.1:0-18698 GCA_963573935.1 Arctocebus calabarensis | reverse complement strand
CAGCTCACAGCAACCTCCAATTCCTGGGCTCAAGCGAGTCTCCTGCCTCCGCCTCCCAAGTAGTTGGGACTACAGGCGCTTGCCACAACACCCAGCCATTTTTTACTTGTAGCCGTTATTGTTGTTGTTTGGCAGGCCTTGACTGGATTCGAACCCGCCAGCTCAGGTGTACATGGCTGGCGCCTTAGCCTGTTGAGCCACAGGCACCGAGCCGAGATTCCTCTTTTTAAAACCTCTCCCCAAATTACTATTCACAAGAGTCCAGAAGTACTTCTTTATCCAGCCAGAATTCAAATTCTGTGCACCCTCCATCACCCACCTGTGACAGCTTTCTTTAAGAAATCCATTGTGCCGGCTTGGCACCTGGGGCTCAAGTGGCTAAGGCGCCAGCCACATACACCTGAGCTGTTGGGTTCAAATCTAGCCCGGCTCGCCAACAACAAAGGACGGCTGCAACCAAAAAATAGCCAGGTGTTGTGGCAGATGCCTGTAGTCTCACTGGGTTAGTTGATCTCAGGGGGTAACTCAGGGTCGTTCTGATTTGCATTTCTCTGATGTGGGCCTTTCTCACTGTGGTTAGGTGACATCTCAGATTGGTTTTGATTTGCGTTTCTCTGATGATCAGGGATGATAGCAGGGTTAGGTGATATCTCGGGTGGTTTGATTTGCATTTCTCTGACGATCAGAGATGATGAGAATTTTTTCAAAGGTTTGGGAAGGGCCTAGGCCGGTTCCCTGGGGCTTCAGGAGTCAAAGCGCAATTTTTTTCTTAGTAAAGTGTCACAGAATGGAGAAGCAAGAATCCAGTGTACTCAATCCAGCGGCTGATCTAATGCCCACGTAAGAGAAAAACTCAAATCAATGGAAGGTGCGGGGAGGGGAATACAGAGGAGGAGAGGGTGGGTGAGCTCCCACTTAGCAGACAGGTTATGGTGAAGGGCACCTCAGGGGGCTGGGACCCATTACCAGAGGACTCCACTTAGCAGATGCAAACATTGTAACCTACTTCTTTGTACCCTCAAATTAACCTGAATTTAAAAAATAAATAAAAATAAATAAAAGGCCCCTGCAAACAATAAAATAAAACTGTTTGTTTTTACTACACGTCACAGTTTTAGCTAAGGCAATCTGGACAGTAAAATGGTCTTTATTCAGACGTGGAGACACTCTGTCTTCTTCCTAATTCGGGGTTTCTAACCACTGTCATTTTCTGTGAATTACCTTGTGTCGGAAGCCGCTGAGGTCTCCAGGCCGCAGACTTTATCCACGGCTGGCGGAGGCTCCGCCTGCGACTCGCCCACCGCAGCTGACCTGCCCGTCCTCTCCTGGGGGTCATCGGTCCAACATGTGCATTCGTAGAGCCCGGGAGACTCACGGTTCAATATTTTGAACGGGACCTTTGGGTAAAACCTTCGTCCGACCTTGTGCAAGTCTGACCCTCTAGGAATGTCTGGGTCCACGGGAAGCGAGGAGAAGCTGGAAGGCAGCCCGGCCCGCGCTGCAGGTGTGCGCCCCTCTCCGCCCCGCGCGCCCCTCTCCACCCTGAGTGCGCGCCCCTCTTCACCCTGAGTGCGCGCCCCTCTCCACCCTGAGTGCGCCCCTCTCCACCCTGAGTGCGCGCCCCTCTCCACCCTGAGTGCGCCCCTCTCTGCCCCGCGCGCCCCTCTCCACCCTGAGTGCGCCCCTCTCCACCCTGAGTGCGCCCTCTCTGCCCCGCGCGCCCCTCTCCGCCCCGCGCGCGCCCCTCTCCACCGCGGACGCTCCCTGCCGACTGTGGCCCTCGGGGAAGCGCCCTCCGTCCACCACCTGACCTGATGGCTCTGCCATTTTCCCCAGGGTAACCGGGATCCCCAGACTCGCCTTCCACTCTGCTTAGCTCTGGCACCACGGGTCAGCCCTGTGGATCTTGTCTGCGAAGCCAGTTCAACCCCGATTCAGCTGCCCCTCCAGGGAGGACTCCCTCCTTCCTGGGGAGTGCGGCTCACCTCTGAGTCCCCTCCATCCCACTCAGGGGCCTTTTCCTGCCCGCCCACCACCTGATGGAACCCCGGTGGCAAATGCTTAGCCAGCTGAGAAATCTCGGGGTTTGTTCAGAGAGCGGATGGTGCGCCACCGAGGGTTGCAACCTCCTGCAGGACCAGTGGTTCGGGCTATCCAGGTGTCCTCCCAGCCCCCAATGGTGAACACCTCCAAAGACACCTCCCCAATGCCAGGCTGAGGGGACGCAGGACCCGCCCAGCCCGGTCTTGCCCTCTCCTCCCCTCCGCCCTCATCCCATCACCCCTGCAGCCCAGCGCACAGGCCTGGGCCCTTCCCAGATTCTCAGTTTTCGTACTGAGGGCCTCATTCTGGGGTAGAGCTCCATTACAGGAGAAAATCCAAGATCTGGAGCCTCTCAGTTGGAATTTTGACATAATAATCCCATTTATAAACTCTTGACTCCTGTGACAAATTGTGGTTTTAAGCTTATTTTCTTGCTGAAAAAAGTACAATTTTGACTTTCAGAAGTTGATTATAATTATATTCCTCCTTGTGCATAATTTGAAACATGCCTTTTCACTTCCTACCACTCCACATGGAGACAGAACCTAGAATAAGATCAGGGAAAATATTGCAAGCACGCCAGGGAAAAAATGAGAAAGAGAAAAATAATACCAGTAATTCTAAATCTAATAGCTTGAAATACACAAACCCAATAGCTATTGATCAAATATTTTAGGACCATCCACATTGCTAACATAACAGAGCTGTGGGATAAAAGACTAGTTAAGAAGATGATGGAGAATATCAGAAAACAAGATTTACAAGGGGACTTGTGATTACAAAGCTCAGAAGCTTCACAGAGCGGCTGACTGTCTGAGTGTTAGACGGTGTCCCCGGCAGTCTTTGTATCTCTGGTATTGAATGGGGTCTGAGGACAGTGTCTCCTTACCTGGGACCTCACTTCTGATGCATGGAAATCCTGGCACAGAATCCTCTTCCCAATATCTGCATTCCTGCCTTCCCCCCGAGGCTTACCAAATAATTTTTTTTTTTTTTTTTGTAGAGGCAGAGTCTAATGTTATCACCCACAGTAGAGCGCTGTGGTGTCACAGCTCACAGTAACCTCCAACTCTTGGGCTTAGGCAATTCTGCTGCCTCAGCCTCCCAAGTAGCTGGGACTACAGGTGCCTGCCACAACACCAGCTATTTTTTGTTGCAGTTTGGCCTGGGCAGGTTTGAACCTGCCACCCTTGGTATATAGGGCCAGCGCCCTACTCACTGAGCCACAGGTGCTGCCCCCCAAATAATTCTTATTTAATTTAATTTAAATAATTACTACATTGAAGAAGACAATAAAATTATTGTCTAACATCATTACTCAGACAAAACCCCACTGATACTAACACAAATCCATAAGCAACGGTTTATAGCCACATCTGCATAAAGTTGATTGTACTATCTTATTAAAAACCTGCTGCTGTTAATAAAAACGATGGAATATCCTTCCAGTTCATCATAATTTATACTCATTATACTGAGTATAAATGTTTAATGGCTACGTGTTATTCACTGGCACCATTTTCCCCTCAGTTTGGGGGCCAGTCTGTATTGATGATCACAAAGGCTACTTCAACTTTTTTGAGACTTCATCTCCAAAGGAAACAAACAAAAAACCCCTTTGTGGACAATTATAATTACTTTTATAAAATTATTTTTTAGAAATGTTACTGTGGAAATGCAAGATCTAGAGTCTCTCACTTGGAATTTTGACATAATAATCCTATTTAAAATCTCCTGTGACAGGAGGAGGTTTATTATTTAATAAAAGACACATTCTGATTAAAAAGAGGAATGGAAGGCGTGCTCGAAGAAGACAGGATGCAGCCAGCACAGGTGCGAGGGTCTGAGCAAGGCAGAGGAAGTTCATGCTTGGTCTCGGCACCAGTGAGAACGAAGAGCCTTGGCAACCTGGTTTTGCCTGATTCTTTCGTTTGCTTTCTGGGGCCATGTTGTTCCCACTGGTAACTCAACACCCACTGCTGGTGCCTATAGCACACATGGGTGTTGGCCCCTGAAGCTCTCACTATTGGCCACTGAGTCTTAATTTTCTTTGGGAAAACAACATATCTAGATAAACTGCTTATTTTCCTGGTTATTTGGGAAGGAAGAGACATTGGAGTCTCCAAATCCAAAGTCTTGGAGATGACTTTTCCTTGATAACATGGACACTAGCCTGCCTGCCTTCTCAGTAGAACGGGGACTTGACGCTGGAGATGGCGTGTCTTCTTACAGTCTGGAGGCAGCGCCATGAGGACAAAAGCAACTCACAGAGTGGAGAGAAAAGGTAGAAGGAAGCTGGGTATTGTTGGCCTTGCTCCCAGTGGGGAGGTGAGCAGGTGAGCCCGGGAAGCATGGCTGGTGGTGTTCCTGAGCCCACAGCCAGGAATGCAGCAGCTCAGAAAATAATGAATAAATTTCAAAACCAGTAAATGCAAAATAAATTATTTGTCAATTTCTTTTACTTTTAACAATATTTTTAGCATAGAACGTTTAATCTTAAGGATGAATTTTCTGCCTACAAATCTTCTCAATTTTTAAAAAAGAGTTTTATTGTTCTATCATGGACTTCCTTTGTTTTCACAAACATACTCTGCCTCTCATCTGTGTTGATAAATTGGTTTAACAGTGAGGTGCTGGATAATATTTACTTTGATTTTAATTAAGAATAAGTAGAAAAATAATTTTGAACCTTCCAAAATCTCCACCCCAAATTTCAAATGTAGTTTCTAACTTAAATCTTCTCAAAGTAATATTTAATTGAATAAACTAAAGTAAAAACTATACCCTTAAAAAAGTTAGCTCATCTATTAAAATTATATTAAAATATTAATTGCTGTGCAAAAACAAAATGGCTAAAGAGATGTAGAATTACACAATATTCATAGCCATGGTTAAGGCAGGTGCTTGTTCAAAAGAAAGATGAGTGATCATGAAATCAAAAAACAATGCTAAGTTGTTTGCAGAGTCTGAGACTTTCTGCTTGGTTGTCAGGGCCAATATTTCAACACTTCTATATTTTGTTCCTTATTGTCTTTACATTATTTCCACATAGTCTTGTATTAGTGTGAGTTACGATGAGCGTGCTGAACTGTGGTAGTGATTCTGAACAATATTGGAATCATCATAATTACATTCTCTCAGTATGAGTAATCAGTAGGATACATTTAGACCATTCTAGGTGCTACAAACTTAAAATTAATTCAGAAAATTGTCATTTGAAGATTTCTGAAGAAATTTTTTTATTTCATTTGAGGGTATGATTTTGAGAATTCTAATCATCTGTAATTACTTTTTATTTTATCCTTCACAATTGTTAGGAATTGCTTCCCTGAATAAGAGGGAGTATTGATGAATATTTATCAAGTTTTTATCTATTCTAAATAATGTAGTTTCATATACCTATCAAATCTGCCTTCCACCCACCCTCTTACTCTCTTGGAGAAATCTCAGCATGATTGCTTAAATTTTAGTTCACTGACAAATCTACATTTGCTGATGGTAGTATTAAAATAAATGCTGATTGGAATAGCTCCCCATCTTATCTACAGCCCAGGGTTTTGTATTTTACTGAAAAGTAGGAAAGATGATCCATTGTCCGTATTTGGGGAACAATTTTATTTGGTTCACGTCCAACTTACTGTCTTCTCCACAGAAGCTCGTAAGACTCAAGCACGGCTACTGATCACCCGACTCGATTCTGCCCCGATCACACCACCGTCGGGACATGTTCAGGGGGACAGTGGGTTTCTGAGGCTCATCTGTCTCCAGAGTCTATTTGCTATCAGCTCATAATTCATGTACATAAAATTTCCACATTTTTGGTTCACCATCTAGCATCACTTCTCCTTCACATGTATATTGTACTCATCTATTTGTATAAATTTTAGTTGCTATAGTATTAAACATGTCACAAGTTTAAAATAGTATCTGCATAGTTGTGGAAAATAAAGAACAGTGTAGGAGGTGTGAGGTTTGAAGTTGACCTGTCACCTCACATGCCTGACACAGCACCTGCCAAGTGAGAGGAATCCTAGGAGGCTGGGGTTACTGTGCTCTGTCTCCAGGCTGGGGGACCCCAATCTGGTCATCCTTAGACCCCAAAAGGACACTCAGTCTACAAAGGAGAGGGCTGTCCAAGATACTCATCAAATCTAACCTTGCCTGATTATGAGTATCTATAGGTCTAAGGCTATTACTTAACAAGACAGGTGTATGGATTAGACTAAATAATGAATAGGAAAATTCCAGGAAACAATGAAAAGGTTAATATAAAACAATTAAATGGTAACCAAAAGTGCATTTTATACATCTATTCAGCATCATAGCTTAACTTAGCCTACTTTGAATGTGTTCAGAACATGTTAACCCACAGCTGTCAAAACCATCTAACTGCAGACAATTTTATAGTCAAGTGTGAACAATGTACACACAGGGGCATGTTGTACGCATCATGGGAAGAGGACACATGACACCCAGAAATCACTGGGGTGATCCCTGGCAACACCCTCCACTGTGGAGAGCCTGCGTCTCTTGGCCTTGTCCACTGTGGAGCGCCTGCGTCTCTTGGCCTTGTCCACTGTGAAGACCCTGAGTCTCTTGGCCTTCTCCACTGTGGAGAGCCTGTATCTCTTGGCCTTGATCCCTGTGGAGAGCCTACATCTCTTGGCCTTGATCCCTGTGGAGAGTCTACATCTCTTGGTCTTGATCCCTGTGGAGAGCCTGCATCTCTTGGCCTTCTCCACTGTGGAGAGCCTATGTCTCTTGGCTTTGATCCCTGTGGAGAGCCTACATCTCTTGACCTTGATCCCTGTGGAGAGCCTGTGTCTCTTGGCCTTTATCCCTGTGGAGAGCCTACATGTCTTGGCCTTGATCCCTGTGGAGAGCCTGCATCTCTTGGTCTTGATCCCTGTGGAGAGCCTGCGTCTCTTGGCCTTGTCCACTGTGGAGAGCCTGTGTCTCTTGGCCTTGTCCACTGTGGAGAGCCTGTGTCTCTTGGCCTTGTCCACTGTGGAGAGCCTGTGTCTCTTGGCCTTGACCCTGTGGAGCTCCTGCATCTCTTGGCCTTGTCCACTATGGAGAGTGTGCGTCTCTTGGCCTTGACCCTGTGGAGAGCCTGTGTCTCTTGGCCTTGATCCCTGTGGAGATCCTGGGTCTGTTGGCCTTGTCCACTGTGGAGAGCCTGCGTCTCTTGGCCTTGATCCCTATGGAGAGCCTGCGTCTCTTGGCGCTGTCCACTGTGGAGAGCCTGTGTCTCTTGGCCTTGACCCTGTGAAGATCCTGCATCTCTTGGCCTTGTCCACTATGGAGAGCGTGCGTCTCTTGCCCTTGACCCTGTGGAGAGCCTGTGTCTCTTGGCCTTGATCCCTGTGGAGATCCTGTGTCTGTTGGCCTTGTCCACTGTGGAGAGCCTGCGTCTCTTAGCCTTGATCCCTGTGGAGAGCCTGCATCTCTTAGCCTTGATCCCTGTGGAGAGCCTGCATCTCTTGGCGTTGTCCACTGTGGAGAGCCTGCGTCTCTTAGCCTCATGACAATGCTGCTGTCTAGTTTGCTTCTCACAGCCACTGCCATGGGTCAGGAGAGTTTCTTCTGCACACTGCTAGCCCAGAGAAGCGTCCACACTCAAAATTCAAAGCACAGCTTCTGGTTCAGTGCGGGTGAGGTGTGCATGTGTAAGCTCATTTGTGCCTCTGGGTTCTCCCCCTTGCTGGCAGGTGGTTGCTCTTGGCAATGTCCTGTGATCCCTCAGAGTCTGTGGGACCCACTGTGGTATCCCCTTTTTCATCACTCACTAGCTCCTACCATTTTTTGTAGTTGGCTGTCTGTGAGTCTTTGCTATATCCCCATGATGTGATCTCTGCCCAGCTGATATGTTTGGGATTCTTTTCAGCCTCTGCTGAGTGCTGGCCTTCCATGCTGGACAGTGCTGGAGTTTCCCTGTGAGTCACATTCATACAACTTTAACTGTCTAGGATTCCTCTCACACTGTCCTTCTTCCTTCTTCCCTTATAAAGAGACTTAAAACACTTCTTGGCTGTGTCCTCAGAGAGGGACAGACTATGCACAGGGCCCTGATGGCCACCAGGGTTCCCTGAGGCCAACAGCTGGAGCTCTGCCATTTTCTCAGGTGACCCGGCCGATGTCCCCTCCTGACAGGTGCTGGGACCCTCCAGAAGATAGGAGACATGAAGGAGCTGGGCGGTGGGCAGAGAATGAAGCATCTCAGATACCAGAGCAAACCATGAGAACTCAGTCTGTGAGGCTGCAGACAATGCGTCTGCCAACAGGAAGAAGGAGGAGAACAGAGACGTCATCAACGTGTTTGTCACTGATCCGCAGAGACCAGCAAATGTGCTGAGAGCTTCAGCTGCATTTCTCTAATGTCCCGACTCCACCAACTCCACCCGCACTCCCTGAAATGGCAAATCAAATATTTTGATAATGAACTTTGTAGTTTATTACATTTTCGTATTATTGAGAAACACATTTCTAAGATGGAACTTTGTCACGGTGCCCAGAGATAATGTTAAGTAACAGTAAAGTCAAGTAGGGCATATTCCCAATTCAATCTTATTCTAGTTATAATGATTTATGGAAGTCATTATTTTGAGCAAAACTGCTTATAAAGTGGTGCATTTTTATTTCTAAATAGACGGCTCATATCTATATGTTTAGCTTGCTTCATGGCCCCATGGCTGGTGCTGTGTCAGGGTTTCTGTGTAAAACAGTTCGTCTAATTAAAACGTGATTTTAAAGCCTATTTGTTGTGCCTTTCTTTATCTTGCTGTAGGCTCTGGGATAACATGTTTATGGCTTCTGCAAACTCATCTAATTTAATATTTGCCCAGTAACCCAAATGTCCTCATTTAACAACACCCACCATTGGAATGCAGAGTTTTTTTTTTTTTTTTCACAAGGCCTGCTAAATTTTAACTAATTGTCACTTCGATATTCTACCCCGATGGGTACATGAGCCCTTCCAATGGTGAAGCTGAAATTGCTAAATGCAAGTGGTTATTAATTTGTCCTCAGTACAAAGGACGCAATTATTCTTCCAAAAATAAAGCTCTTAGAGTTGAGAAGAATGCAGTGAATGGAACAAGTCCTCATAACTTAATATTCTTCATTTTGATTTTCTGAGCAGATCTTTTGAATGACATTTAGAGGCCAGAACGGAAATTATTAGCCCGCATGACCGAGTAATTCAAAAGGCGGTAATGACATTTATAGCAATTGTCAAATGAAACCCCACGATGCGAATGTTTTCACTGTACCTGTCCTTCCTGTGTGGGATGGCAGAGCCTGTGTGGTCGGAGCCCGCGTGCGCACCTGCCGGTTCTGCCCTGGGGTCTCCTAGGAAGCCCTGCCCCAGCTGCCCAGCAGAAGATCTTGGGAGTCTGTGTTTCTGCCCAAGTCCAGGGGAGGCCAGTGCTGCTGTCCCAGGTCCCACACCCAGAGGAGTGAGGGTGAAAACGTCGGACCAAGTGAGTCCCCACAGGATTTGCATGTGGTTTAGCCTGAGGAACTGAAGGTGAGCCAGGCTACGTCCTTGTGTGGGAGACCGATCTATTCAGCAGGGCTCTACGCAGCCTCCAAGTCTGTGATCGTCAAATGCATTGAACACCTTCAGTGGAACGTAGCCAACATCCGGGACTCAGATTTACATCCCCCCGACACCCAGGGCTGGGCTTTGCATCCCCCCCTGACACCCAGGGATGGGCTTTGTGTTCCCCCGACACCCAGGGCTGGCTTTGTGTCCCACCTGACACCCAAGGCTCGGCTGAGGAAATTAAATCATGTCCTCAGGTATTTCCACTGGGTGTGTTTTTTTGCACTTAGAAAATCACAGAAAGTTAGGTCTATTTCAAATTTTTATTGACTTAACTAAGTGGTTAAAGCATTTTGGAAGCCGCACGTTAAAGATCTGGGTAGGTGTGTTGGACACCAGGTAGAGCAGACAATCCCAGCACAGCTGTGAATGACCACATTACCACATTCGCGGAATGTTTTCCGAGATTATGGCACATGTTGGTTGGAGAAGCCGTGACAAGATTGAGCTCCAAGGCAGCCACACAAATGCAGCTGTGACTGGGACCCGCTGTCATTTTGAACAATCACTTACTATCTAGATTTTAAAGTTTGTATTATACATCACGGTTCCAATAGGCAGAGTCCTGGGGAAGATCCCCTCCGTGTGAGTGGATATTTAATGTAAATGTTCCTTAGGGTGACAGAGGGTATTTTTAACAAAAAATGAGTTTCCTATGCATGTTAAAGAATTGTAGAAAAACACATCATTATGAGACAGTATGTTTCTTAATCTTGAGATCGGCAGTCAGGGCACAAAGAGAGAGACTGTGTGCAGAGGAAGCTGAAAGGAATTCCGCTCACGGCGGAATTTGGGGGGTCCAGGAAAGAGTGTCGCGGAGAGTTACTTCACCACTCACACCTGCCTGGGAGCACGAGGAGAGATTTGGGGGAACTTGGTGAAAAGCTTGGCTGCGAGATACGAAGATGAGATTAATGTTGGAGGTATTGAATTTTCTTGATCCAGGGAAGAAAACATTTATCAATGTCAAAAACTTGTTGATTGGGCGGCACCTGTGGCTCAAAGGACTAGGGCACCAGCCTCATATGCCGGAGGTGGTGGGTTCAAGCCCAGCCCCAGCCCCAAACTGCAAAAAAAAACCCAACCAAACAAAAAAGCTTGTTGATTGTAATTTATGAAAATCAAACCAATGTATGTCTCTCTCTCTCTCTCTTTCTCCCCGCCTCCCCATATTGATGACAACTAACTTTACACAAAATAGTTCAGGTTCCAGAATCATCTTTAATAAATAAATGATTAGGTTGTTCTAAATACATTGTGGCTAGATGTGTGAGGTAAACTCATTAATAAAATCTGCCTTTCAAGAGAGATGATGATACTTTGACCACCAGAACCCCCTATTTCCTTTTCTACCTGAAATGATCTAAGTTATCAAAGTTGTAAGTTTCCTATCTAGCATTTTGAGGAGGAAAACGTGATTCGTGGGTGAAATCCACTGTCCTGGGAAGGAATTTGACAACTTCATTGTAAAGCATCGTTGGGAAAAATGCTTTCTGAGGAATTAGCAATTAGCCTGAAGGCCGCAGTTCCAGGGCAGTACTTGTTCCCCGTAATTGAAAGCTTGGCTTAAAAGTCCAGCATTAAATGTCAGTGAAATCCCCTAATTGGCTGAGATTAAATAAGCAGACAGAAAATTAAAATGTACAGGGATGGGCAAGAAAAGATGAACTCTACTTAGGAAATTTTTTAAGTGGTTGACTTTAGGTCATAAGTATCATTTTCAGATTTGTAAGGCAGTGCGTTCACTTGCACCCTCACAGGGCACTCACAGAAACTCTCTGCACCAGCTCCGAAGCATTTCTGGTGTCCTGTGATATTGGGGACGGACAAGGAATAATCCACCTCCAGCCAGGTTTATGAGTGACACGCGGCCTCTAAGCCACCCTGGTGACACGTATCAGCACTACAGGCTTTGTGTAGAATGTGCTAATTTGAGACAGTAAAGGTTTTATGCCCTGTTGTTCCGTGCTTTCATGCAATTTCAGGTGTGTGATGTTTTATGAATCAGAAATGCCTGAAACCCAGAGATTTTTGTGTTGATAACATATTAATGCAGTTTCATAAAGCTGAACTTAGTCCCCAAATACTGAGCAGATACATGTGTCATCCCACTTAATGTTACAATGGATGAAAAGGATGTGTTTGAGGCTTGTCACTGTCATGAGTAAAGACCTAATACATAACGCTGTTGGCCTCACGGTAATTAAATACAGGTATTTCCACTTATTAACCATAGCCTCCCATATTGTTGCCATTTCCCAACTGATGACAAACAAGAATGGAGATTTCAGATTTTTGTTACAGGGAAGGCTGGGCGTTTCTCAGTAGGCGCATGTTCAGAGGTGTTTTCTCTGAAGGAGAAGGGACTGGAGGGCAGGGAGCACCTGCACCTGGGGCTGGGGCTGAGGACCAGAGTCCAGCCCTACACGCAGCATTGAGGACCCTGGTCCTACCTGGGTCCAGAGCTCGGCCCCCGCCACTTCTAGTCCTAAGTGGAGCCCTTGACTTGTACAGGTGTTTTTACTGGGGTTAGCAGCAGCCGGGGCAGAGCAGAGTTACCAGCAGAGCAAAGAACTTCAGGAATTGTAAAAGGCATTGTGGACAGCAGGAGAGAAAATTCAATCTCACCCAGGCGGGACCAGCCCTGGGGCATTTAGTTTACAGAGTCTATGTGGAGTTTTTAATCACCAAATGCACTTTTTAAACATCTGACACTCCATGAAAAGAATGCATCTATATGATAAGTTTATTTGAGATGGATGTGAATAGTTTGTGAGAGAGGAAATTCTTCTTGAATTGAGTTATTATTATAGATCATGTGGTTGTTAAGCAGAATTTCCTTGCTCCAGTTTTCTTTATTGACTGAGTGTACAACTTGTCGCATTCACTGGATACAATCTGAAAAATGCAAAAATGCATGAGAATAAATATTTGATTTTCCATATTGTACATCTGTTGACCACAGCCCTCCTACTAACACAGTGAGCTGTCTAGCCCACACCTCTCTTGGGGGGGAGGTGTCAGATCTCTGCTCTGTGAAAAAGCCACAGAGGCCCCAAGCCCACCTTGAAGGTCAACCTTCAACCCACCTGTGACCCAGGTCAAACCTCAACCCATCTATGACACAGGTCGAACTTCAACCCCACCTGTGACACGGGTCAAACTTCAACCCACCTGTGACATGGGTCAAACCTCAACCCATCTGTGACATGGGTCAAACCTCAACTCACCTGTGACAGAGTCGAACTTCAACCCATCTGTGACACGGGTCAAATTTCAACCATCTGTGACACGAGTCAAACCTCTCCCAACCCCCGTCTCTCCATGAGTGCTTGAAATCCTAAGTGCAGTTTGCAGAATTTATGATTTTCTTCTAATCCTTTCCAATCTTGTTTTTGTCTACTATATTTTTTCCTCAGAGCTTATTATTGCTTTTTGTTATTGTTGTTGTTCTTTGTAGAGACAGAGTCTCACTTCATCACCCTCGGTCGAGTGCGTGGTGTCCCAGCTCACAGCAACCTCCAACTCCTGGGCTTAGGCGATTCTCTTGCCTCAGCCTCCTGAGTAGCTGGGACTACAGATGCCCACCTATTATTGCTATTTGTGCTAATATCTTAAAGACATTTATTTATTAGAAAAGGAAAAGATGCTACTGTTTCTCTTTGGGGACTAATAATTACCACAACAAACTATCATTTCAGTGGACGTTAAACAGTCTGTTAAAAGTCTTTCTCTTCCCATTTACTTTTGTTTCTCTTTATTTTGAAACAGGGTCATGATGTTCTTAGTCTCATCAGACTCAAAGTCATGTGTTCCCAAGGCTAAAATTATATATATAGATACTTAAAAGTATCTATATATATAAACTCTTAATTGAACAAGAAAAAAGAATGAGAGTGCTCTCCAGAAGTTGGAAACCCTGGTAGAGATCAGGTCTCATCACGTCTTCTGTGTTTAAAGATTCCAACCTTAGGAAGAAAGGAAAAAAAGAAAAATAAAAATAAAGGAAAAAGAGGGAGGGAGGGAAGGGAAAAAGAAAAGAAGGAAGGAAAGCAGGGAAGGGGGATGAAGAGAGGGAGAAAGGGAGGTTGGGACATGCTGCGGGATGACCAGTGTTTATGGTATTTCTTTTTAACTTGGGTACAAAAAATTAACTGCCTCTCATTAGCCAAACAGCCATCTACCCATACGCTATCTTGTAGCTTAGAGCTTAAGTGAACTATGACACTTAAAAACAGTGGCTTAAGCAGGATGGTTGTTATAGCCCCATATTTTTTAAATGAAGAAATTGAGGCTTGGAAGGGACATGAGACAGGAGAACTAAAGTGGAGCTGACTGGTGAGAACCCAGGTGAGAAGCTGTAACTCTCCCGCTCTACCCTGGGGTGACTTGTTCTTTATTTACAAAGAAAACACAATTTAGTTGGCACATTTATACTAACGCCATTTTTCACGTAAAAGATCCTCATGTTGATAGCCACGGACTCAGCACTAACAGCAAAGACATGTTTCCAGATTAAGGAATTCACTGTTAAATCTGAAAAGAAAAACTTTGGGCAGCCTCGGGGAACACGACAATAAATATTTAACTGTCGGGAGTACGGGCTCCCTCTCACGGCGTTTCCCCTCCTGTGCTGTCTTTTTACCCTCTCGGCACCAGGTGCAGGAAGTGTGGCAATTAATATTAACCTGGGTCTGATTACCCGGCTCTTCAGCAGTTCATTGGACGGGACTGATTTGGTAATGTGATTGCTATTCAGATTGAGCAGCGCTGATTACATTAAAATACTACAGGAAATGATGAGCCATCTCCAGACACGGGGGAAGATGCCGGGTCCCGCTGCTCTGAGCCTCTCCAGGGACAGAGTGAGGGTGGCGGGGAGCAGGAGCCTCTCCAAGGTCCCCAGCATCCGCCCCGATAAGACAGGGTGCCGGGCTCTCCACACAGGGCGGTAGGTTTCACATAGACTTAATCCTCTAAGAGCACCTCATGTCATTAAAAGACAGTTTATAGCTGCTGTCTTTTCTCTCTCTCTCTCTTTTAATTTAATCATGGTTGTGTACATAAATGCAATCATGGGGTACAATGTGCTGGTTTTATAGGCAATTTGAAATATTTTCATCAAACTGGTTGACATAGCTTTCCGGGCATTTTCTTCGTTATTGTGTACAGACATTTATATTCTACATTTAGTAAGTTTCACCTGTACCCTTCTAAGATGCATCATAAGTGTGGACCCACCAATTACTCTCCCTCCACCCCTTTCCCCATGTTCGTGTGCTGTAATTGGATTATTGCTTTCATATGAAAGCTATAAATTAGTTTCATAGTAGGGCTGAGTACATTGGATACTTTTTCTTCCATTCTTGGGATACTTTGCTAAGAAGAATATGTTCCAACTCCATCCATGTAAACATGAAAGAGGTAAAATCTCCATCTTTCTTTAAGGCTGCGTAATATTCCATGGTGTACATATACCACAAATTATTAATTCATTCTTGTGTCAATGGGCACTTGGGCTTTTTCCATGACTTAGCAATTGTGAATTGGGCTGCAATAAACATTCTGATACAGATATCTTTGTTATAAAGTGATTTTTGGTCCTCTGGAGATATACCTAGTAGAGGAATTATAGGATGGAATGGCAGTTCTATTTTTAGATTTCTAAGTATTCTCTGGACATCTTTCCAAAAGGACTGTATTAGTTTGCATTCCCACCAGCAATGTAGTAATGTTCCCTTTTCTCCATATCCATGCCAGCATCTCTGGTTTTGGGATTTTGTGAGGTGGGCTAAGCTGTCTTCATGCATAGAATATAGATTCACTGGTGAGTGGGGAGGGGAGCGTGTTGAGAGAAAGTCAGCAATGTGAGTTCCCCATGGCCATGAGGTGGCCACGAGGGAGGCCGGGCCCCAGGAGTGACTGCCAGGACTTCCACAGCAATGTGGCCTGATCCCCATGCAGGCCCCAACAACTTGGAGAAGTGAGCAGGGTGCTCAGAGGGGGCTGCTCCAGATAGAACCTGAGCTCCACCTGGAGGACACCTGTGGGGGCCCTGCCTACGACCCAGCTCAGAGTCCCCACTGTACGCACAGGGCCGGGCTGGGGCTCTAGGAGGAGGCTTCATGGCTCTCCAAACACACATCTGTCTTGAATGTTGGCAAGATGGAAAAATGTTTGCTTGTGGTTTCAGAAAGACTTAGGGTTAATATAGGTGACTGGTTAAATTATAGGGCACACAGTTAAATTCGAATTTTATTTTTATTTTTTTAAGTGTGATGAAAAGTTTATTGAGAAAGTGATGGACATGTTTACAGAGCCAGAGCAAGATGCAAGGTCACAGCAGGGCCGGGTCAACACAGACACCCAGCGGCCAGTCCCGTGGAGGGAGAGGCCTCCCTGAGAGTTTTAATAGACAACGGGCACCGTGTTTCTGCTCCATGATCCCGAGAGACTTTCTACTTGTTCTGATGAGCCTGACCACCTCAGATTGACACCACTGTGACTAGTGTCACTGAGAACCATGTCTGAGGACACACGAACCCGGTGCTGGGTGGACGCCATCCTGACAATAGACGACCTCACTCAGAGGGAACATCACCCTGTCACCTCTCCAGGCTGTGTCCGGCCCTGGTCACCTCGTGCTGGGAGGTGCACCTGCTGCCCCGGGCAGGGCTCTTTTGACCTCACCCACCTCCTGCTTCTTGCTCAGACTCTGTCTCTGCTGCTCACAGAGTCTGCTGGATCTGGGGGTGTCCAAGCCACTGGCACTTAACTTTGAGGGTAAACAGTCAGTGTCATTGACTTACTGAGATTTACTTTGGAAATGCTCAGATGCCTTTCAAAGCCATCTGCTGTCGGTGCATATTTTTAAATTAGCTTTTTTTTTTACCTTGACAAATAATAATTGTGCATATTCATGAAGTACATATTGATGTTCTGATATGTGTAATTCATAGTGATCGTATCAGGATAATTAGCATACACAGAGCCTGTGATAATTCCGATCAGGCAGCACCCATGAGCTGCTCTGCACACTGGGAGGACAGAGACTTGTACTCACGTGTTAAACGCGGAGAGGGCGGTGCATACACTGTGCACGTAACGCTTCCATGTACATAAATGGCAGTTTTCAGTCTGCTCTGAACTAAAACGTGTGGCTGCTATTGGCATGACTTTTTCTTGGATAACCCACACATCAGTCTTCCTGAGGTTACAGATGACAGCATCTCCTTTCTGGAACATGACAGGCAATTAGCCGTTATCTGGCATCTAAACCGCCAACTTATTCCCTGGAGTCTTTCTAGATTAATTGTTCCATTTAGCCTATGAGAAAATTGATAAAGAATTTTTTTCTCCTTTGTCACAGGATTTATTAATAGATTGACTTTGTTTTTCACTGAGCATTATGCATTTTCCTGCTTTGCATGGCTGTTATTTCTACGCTGCCCATGGCCACATCCTTTGGCCACACAGGACTGCTGAGCAGGAGTCTGAATTGAGATGCTTGTGAGTCTAAATACTCACCAGAGTTTACAGACTTATGGTTAAAAGGAAAATTGCCTTCAAAACTTTACACTGATTACAGGTTGAAATAACAACGTTTTTGAAATAGCAGGTTAAATAAAATATGTCATTAAAATTTCACGGTTTCTACTTTTTAAGAAGACCAATAGAAAATTTTAAATCTACACAGAGGGCCCACGTGGTGTTTGATTGGACGGAGCAGCATTCGACATTTTGATGGGTGGGGAGTGAGCTGCTTCCTACACAGCCCAGACTCGGAGACGGCTTTGCACAGAAACCACGTTCTCTGTCCTTCCTTCCTTCCTTACGTTGCATTTATCGTGAAACCGGCTGAAATCAGGCTTCTGTTTCTAGCAATTGTAACACATCTTCTCAAAAAGTACTCAAATTCAGGTTCCCATTGGGGTCGCACCATATAATCATCAGTTCTCACCCAACAGACCTTATCACCCCAAACATCGCCAGCGGCACCCTCTGAAAAACTTACTCAGCTTTTTTCTTTTCCTTTTTTTTTTTGAAGACATGTTGTAATTGTACGCGTGCATGTGGTAAAATCTGAGGTTTCGACGCAGATCTGTCGGGGGTAGCTGGTGTGTCCGTAACCTCACGCACTACCATTTCTTTGTGGCGAGAGTATTCACAAGCCTCTCCTTTCGCTATTTTGTGATGTGCGACCTTTTAGTGTTAAAGGCAGTTGCCCCCTGGTGTGACAGAACCTCACAGCTTCCCTCCCGTCCGTCCTCTTCATAGACGGCCACCTCCCTCCAGGTAGCAGGGTTTTAGTAAGAGGACGAAGGAACGCGAGTGTTGGCAGGACTGTGGAAAGCAGCGGCGTGTCCACGCTGCTCGTGGGACGGTCTACAGCACCACAGAAAACAGGACAGAGTCCGCAGCGGGACGAAGACAGAGTCACGCAGGACCAGCGAGCCCAGGCCGGGCATTACCCAAAGTAAAGGAAGCTGGCAGGCCAGAGACAGCTGCTGTCCCAAGGCCACCGCAGCGTCACCGGCCACAGCCTGGATACAGGGTCAGCCGCAGGTCCTTCAGCAGAAGAACACAAAAGAACCCTGGTGGAGGTGTCCGCAGGGGCGCAGTGGGCAGCCGTGGGGAAGCGGTCAGTGCCGCCTCCATGTCTGCCGTCCCAGTGTCTCTCACTCCCCCGCCCTCTCCAGGTTTTGGCATCGTCACCGCCGTCCAGGTGACTTGTCACGATCTGCTCTTACATTCACAGAGCATGGCAAAAAAAGTACATGCTTTTTAAGAAGGAAGAAAATCTGTGTTAAAACTGCAATACTCACGCCGTGTGCACGTGACTTCTGAGATTACTGGCGGGGCTGACGTGTGGCCATATTCACTTTCCTCACCGTGTGGCCGTGTTCACTTTCCTCACCGTGTGCCCGTGTTCACTTTCCTCACCGTGTGGCCGTGTTCACTTTCCTCACCGTGTGGCCGTGTTCACTTTCCTCACCGTGTGGCCGTGTTCACTTTCCTCACCGTGTGGCCGTGTTCACTTTCCTCACCG
>CAUYON010040388.1:0-20791 GCA_963573935.1 Arctocebus calabarensis | reverse complement strand
TGTCACCCTGGATAGAGTGCTATGGCATCACAGCTCACAGCAACCTCCAATTCCTGGGCTCAAGCGAGTCTCTTGCCTCTGCCTCCCAAGTCGCTGGGACCACAGGTGCCCACCACAACGCCCGGCCATTTTTTGGTTGCAGCTGTCATTGTTGTTTGGTGGGCCCGGGGGCTGGATTCGAACCCGCCAGCTCAGGTGTACGTGGCTGGCGCCTTAGCCCGTTGAGCCACAGGCGCCGAGCCTTGAATCAATTTTTGTGAGTGGAGAAAGGTATGGGTCCAATTTCAGTCTTTTACACATGGCTATCCAGTTCTCCCAGCACCATTTATTGAATAGAGAGTCTTTCCCCTTAGGTATGTTCTTGTTTGGTTTATCGAAGATTAGGTGGGTGTAAGTTGTTGGTTTCATTTCCTGGTTTTCTATTCGGTTCCAAATATCTATGTTTCTATTTTTATGCTAGTACCATGCTGTCTTGACAACTATGGCCTTGTAGTACAGCCTAAAATCTGGTATGGTGATACCCCCAGCTTTGTTTTTATCACTAAGAACTGCCTTAGCTATATGGGTTTTTTCTTGTTCCATACAAAATGCAGAATCATTTTTTCCAGGTCTTGAAAATAAGATGTTGGTATTTTAATAGGGATGGCTTTGAATCGGTAGATTGCTCTGGGAAGTATAGACATTTTAACAATGTTGATTCTTCCCAGCCATGAGCATGGTATGTTCTTCCATTTGTTAAAGTCCTCTGCTATTTCCTTTCAGGAGTTTCATAATTTTTTAGAGGTTCTTCACCTTTTTGTTAGGTATATTCCTAGGTATTTCATTTTCTTTGGGGCTGTGGTGAAGGGAGTTGTGTCCTTAATTAGCCTCTCATCTTGGCTGTTATTGGTTTATACAAAGGCTACTGACTTGTTAACATTCATTTTTATATCCTGAGACATTACTGTATGTTTTGATGACTTCCAGGAGTCTTGTGGTTGAATCTTTGGGGTGTTTGACCTCCTCTGCTCCCATTTGGATGCCCTTTATTTTCTCTTCTTGCTTAATTGTACTGGCTGGAACTTCCAGCACTATGTTGAATAGTAATGGTGACAGAGGACCACCTTGTCTGGTTACAGTTCTCCGTGGAATTAGTTTTTTTTTTTTTTTTTTTGAGACAAAGTCTCACTATGTCACCCTTGGTAGAGTGCTGTAGTCTCACAGCTCACAGCAACCTCAAATTCTTGGATTTAAGCGATTCTCTTGCCTCAGCCTCCTAAGTAGCTGGGACTACAGGCGCCCGCCACAACGCCTGGCTATTTTTTGTTGCAGCTGGCCTGGGCCAGGTTTGAACATGCCAGCCTTGGTGTATGTGGCTGGTGCCGTAACTACTGTGCTATGGGCGCTGAGCCTATTTCTAAGTGGAAATGCTTTCAGTTTAACTCCATTCAGTAAAATATTAACTGTGGGTTTGTCATAGATAGCTTCAATCAGTTTAAGCAATGTGCCACCTATGCCTAAACTCTTTAGTGTTCTATTTAGAAAAGGACGCTGGATTTTATTGACTGCTTTTTCTGCATCTATTGAGAGGATCATATGGTCTATGTTTTTGCTTCTATTAATATGGTGGATAACGTTTATGTGTATATTATGTGTTGTGTATATTAAACCAGCCTTGCGTCCCTGGGATGAAACCTACTTGATCATGATGTATGACTTTTTTGATGATAAGCTGTAATCTATTGGCTAGGATTTTGTTGAGAATTTTTGCATCTATATTCATGAGTGAAACTGGTCTGAAATTCTCCTTTTTAGTTGGATCTTTTCCTGGTTTTGGTATCAGTGTGATGTTTGCGTCATAGAACGTGTTGGGGAAGATTCCTTCCTCCTCAATTTTTTTGGAATAATTTCTGCAGTACGGGAATAAGGTCTTCCTTGATAGAATTTGATAGAATTCTGGTGTGAAGCCATCTGGACCAGGGCATTTTTTGGTTGGAAGATTTTTTATTATTTCTATAATCTCAGTGCTTGAAATTGTTCTGTTCAGGAGCTCTATTTCTTCCTGGCTAAGTCTAGGGAGAGGGTGTGATTCCAAATATTGATCCATTTCCTTTACATTGTCAAATTTCTGGGCATAGCGTTTCTGGTAGTATTCAGAGATGATCTCTTGTATCTCTGTGGCATCAGTTGTAATTTCCCCTTTATCATTTCTGATTGAGGTTACCAGAGATTTTGCTCTTCTGTTTCTAGTTAGTCTGGCCAAGGGTTTATCTATTTTATTTTTTCAAAAAATCAACTCCTTCTTTCATTAATTTTCTGAATGATTCTTTTGTTTTCAGTTTCATCAATTTCTAATTTAATTTTGGATATTTCTTTTCTTCTGCTGTGTTTAGGCTTAGATTGTTCTTCTTTTTCCAATTCCATAAGATGACTTGTGAGTTTGTTGATGTGTTCTCTTTCTGTTTTTCAAGTTTAGGCTTCTAAAGTGATAAATTTTCCTTTCAGGACTGCTTTTGCTTTATCCCAAGGTTTTTACTAGCTTGTGTCTTCATTATTGTTATACTCAACGAAGTTAATGGTTTCCTTTTTTATTTCTTCCTGCACTCACCGATCATTCATCATAAGGGTATTTGACTTCCATGCCTTTGTGTGGGTTTGAACGTTTTTGTTGGAGTTGAGTTCCACTTTTAGGCTCTTACGGTCTGAGAAGATGCAAGGTAAAATGTCAGTTCTTTTGATTCTGTTGAAGTTTGTTTTGTGTCCTAGGATATGATCAATTTTGGAGAATGTTTCATGAAATGATGAGAAGAATGTATATTCTTTACCTTTGGGATGGAGTGTTCTATATATGTCTATCAAGCACAGTTGTGCTAGTGTCTCATTAAGTTCTTTATATCCTCGTTTAATTTCTGGGGGAGGATCTGTCTAGCTCTAAAAGAGGGGTGTTAAGGTCACCTGTTATCACGGTATTATAAGATATCATATTGCTAAGACTAAGTAATGTCTGTTTCAAGAATCTGGGAGCATTTAAATTGAGTGCATAAAATTTAGAATTGAAAGTTTTCTTGTATTTTTCCCTGGAGCAATTTTTTTTTTTTTTTTTACTTTAGTTGTTTAAAATTGGTTTTTTTTTTTACTTTAGTTGTTTAAAATCCATATGTATCTGAGAATAAGATTGCAACCCCCTCTTTTGTTCTGAATTCCATTTGCCTGAAAAATTGACTTCCAACCCTTAATTCTAAGTTTGTCTTTTGATGTGAGATGTTTTTCCTATAGACAAAAAGTAGATGGCTTGTGTTTTTTAATTCAGTCAGCCAACCTGTGCCTCTTCAGTGGGGAATTCAAGCCATTGACAATTGTTGACATAATTGATAAGTGTGATAGCATTCTATTAATCTTATTTTGTGAAAGTCCATTGCTTAGTCTTGTCTTTTGCATCATTGTGGAAGCTAGGTTCTGCCCTTTCATTTCTGGGTGTTCCCTTTGCTGAACGTCCTTTGTAATGGTCAGTGTGTAGAACAGGTTGAAGTATTTCCATTAAAGCTGGTCTTTTTGCAGCTGGCACTATTAGCCTACCCACCACTATGCCTGGCTAATTTTTTGGGAGGGGGTAAACAAGGTCTTGCTATCTTGCCCAGGCTGGTGTTGAACTCCTAGCCTCCCAAAGTGCTGGGATTGTAAACGTGAGCCACTGTGCCCAACTGATGAAGTTCTTTATATGATACGTGTTTTACAAGTATTCCAGTTGACTTTTGCAGAGCAGTGTTAATATACTTTTTTTTTTTTTTTGAGATAGAGTATCACTATGTAGCCCTCCATAGAGTGCTCTGGCATCACAGCTCACAGCAACCTCAAACTCTTTGGGCTTAAGCAATTCTCCTGCCTCAGCCTCCCAAGTAGCTGGGACTACAGGCACCTGCCACAATGCCCAGCTATTTCTGGCTGTTGTTGTCATTGCCATTTGGCAGGCCTGGGCTGGGCTCAAACCCGCCACCTCCAGTGTATATGGCTGGAGCCCTAGCCACTTGAGCTATAGACGCCGAGCCAGGTTACATACTTTTAAATATTGATTTCTGTCCTTGACTATTTTGTACTTACGTTAGCTCCATTTTTGGGGGATAACATGTAACTTACATATTAGTGTTTTATAATTACTGGGGAAAGTTCTACAGGTTATATCCTAGAAATGGAAGTATACTATGTGGGGGAAATGAGTAATTTTTACTTTTTACTTATGTGACATAGCAAATCAGCATGAATTGCTTTTATAATTAAAAGGATATTTTAAGGCTGAGTGCTGTGGCTCACAGCTGTAATCCCAACACTGTAGGAGGTTGAGGCAGGCAAATCTCTTGTGTTCAGGAGTTCCTGACCAGTCTGAGCAAGAGTGAGACCTTATCTCCAAAAACAAACAAAAAAAATGAGTGTTATATAACTCATAGACAAAAGACATAAAAAAGAAATTAAAAGATAAATTATAAATAAAACAAATTGTAACACATAATGAAAGCAATGGATTACTAACCTAATACATTTAATTTTTACAAATCAATACAGAAAGAGATACTTGAAAACTGAAACAAAGGAAATGAGTAAATAGCAGAAAAAAATACAACTTATCAATAAATACAAAACACAATAAGCATGAAAAAAGATAATCAACTTTACAAATAAAGACAAAAAGTTAAAATGCCAATGAGGTACTATTTATTACCTTTAAGCCTGGAAAAAATAGAAAAGAATATACACTATCCAATGGAGGCAGAAGGCAAGGATAGGGTTATAAATTACCAACCTTTTTTTTCTGCATAATAATTTGATAATATCTTATCCAGATGTAAACTATGAACTATGATGACAAGATTCGAAGAAACAAGCACTATCAGGCATTGCTGGTGGGAGTGTAAATTGATAGTCATCTCAGAGAGCAATTTTTCATTCTTTTTCCAATTACAAACACAGATAGTCTTTGACCCTATAATCCTCTTTTAGGAACTTCTCTGAGAGATGTACCCACGTATGTGGAACTGATCTAGGAACAAGTTTATTACAGTATTGCATATAATAGTAATAGACATGCTTTCTTGTATTTCATTTTCAGCACAGAACAACTACAGCCTGAAAATATCTTCATTTACCTTGAATTCCACAGCTATATTCTTTGTCTTTTGTGTACTAGAACGGTGGTTGGCAAACTGTGGTCTAAAGGCCAACTGTAGTCCATAGCCTGCTTTTGTATGGCACTTGAACTAAGAATGGTTCTTAAAATTTTAAAGGGCTGCGAAACAATAATAACCTCCCTGCCAAACAATAAAGAAGAACATAAGACACAGATTGTATGTGACCTGCAATGCTTAGAATATTTGTTATTGGCCCTTCACAGAAAGCTTGCTGACCTTCTTTTAGAACCTCTTCACAACCCCTTACTATTTTGTTCTTTTTGATTACTCTTCCTGCCTGATAAGAAACAGGCTGAATAGATTCTTCCAACATCTCTTCACTCTTGTAAACTTATTAGCTTATTAGCTTATAGTTAGTGGAATGTGCTTGTGTTGCGAGGAAATTTTGAGGGAGCAAGCAGGGTCTGGAAGTAATCCTTGTAGAGTAATCTCCTCTGTATGTGATGGATGATCTGTTTTCAGGAAAGCTATTCTGTTAAGTTTCTAATTAGTTGTTATATCTTTGTTTTATCAACTCTTGAACATCCTTTTTCACTGCCCTTCCTAAGGTTTGTGATAAATGTTTCCATAAGGATAGCTTGGCTGCTTTGAGAATGTGCTGCCTGAGGAATTCATATTTTCTGGGATATTTTCACATGAGATTGTTGTACATTTTCTAGGAGGTGTTTTCTAATCAGTTTAATCTTTTCCTAATAGAAATTTTTGGATTATTTTTGCTTTTCAGTAGTTCTTTTCATTTCTCCCCAATTTGTTATTTCTTTTGGCATTTGGAATAGGGAAGTCTAATGCATCCTTAAACAGCTATATTTCCTTAGAAACCTTCTATATTTCTTATTTTTGAGTTCTTAAGGGGACCCGTTATTAAAATTGTTTTGCACCCTCTCTAGAATCAACCTTATATTGACAAAATAGATTTTTAAAATCTTAACATAAGACTTGAATTTTTTGGTTAATAATAATTAAAATGTGCCAAACATATAGTGTCTTAGCGGGACCTTGGAAATAAAGAGCTATTAATAATAACTTCCTTGTTTCAGGTATTGTGCCTAGGTGCCTTTTTTTTTTTAAAACAGAGTCTCACTTCATTGCCCCATGCTAAAATGCTGTGGTGTCACATAGTTTGAAGGAACTTCAAACTCTCGGGCTCAAGCAATCCAAAAGTCTCAGCTTCCCAAGTTGCTGGGACTACAGGTGCCTACCACAATGCCCGGCTATTTTTTCTATTTTTAGTAGAAGTGGTGTCTTGCTTTTGCTCAGTTTGGTCTCAAACTCCTGAGCTTAAGCAATCCATCATCTCGGCCTCCCAGAGCACTAGGATTACAGGCATGAGCCACCATATCCCACCCTAGGTGCCTTTTAAAAAATTATCATTATTAATCCTTCTGGCTCGGCGCCTGTGGCTCAGCGGGCTAAAGCGCCAGCCATGTAAACCTGAGCTGGCAGGTTCGAATCCAGCCTGGGCTGGCCAACCAACAATGACGGCTGCAACGCAAACAAAAATAGCCGGGCGCCTGTAGTCCCAGCTACTTGGGAGGCAGAGGCAAGAGACTCGCTTGAGCCCAGGAATTGGAGGTTGCTGTGAGCTGTGATGCCACGACACACTACCCAGGGCGACAGCTTTAGTCTCTGTCTCAAAAAAAAAAAAAAAAATTATCATTATTAATCCTTCTTAATAATCCTATAGGATAAGTATTATTTCTCATGTTTTTTTCAGTGGAGGACTTAGCAAAGTTACACAACTAGAACGTGAATTCTGTGACCCAGAAGCAGCATATCTATATTGTGCTGCCATCTAGTCTCTTTTAATTTTCTATAACATAAGGAGGCTAAGTCTAGTGAGGCCAAAGGGCTTGTTCATCATCGCACAGCTAGTTAGCAGAATGAGGACTTTGACCTCTGGAGTCCTGACTTAAATTCCAGGGCACTTTTCACTACAGCAGGACACCTTGGCTCTTGAGCCCTAAGTGACAGTCCCAAACAGCTGTGTTTATCTGTTTTGCATGTCCCAGCTTGTTTTGCTAGCCAAGCAAAAACTACTTAACAGGATCCTCAATCTTCACCTTCCCACTCCCCTTCACTTATATATACTCCTACTTGCCTCATGAATAACTTCACAGAAAGAATTGTGCAATGTCAGTAAGCCTTTGGTGTCAGAGTTACTCCCTGAGAGAACATACACTTCCTCATGACTACAGCTTACTATCAGATTGATTTTCTTTCTCTTCTCTTTGATCGGAATCTTAGTTGTTTAGGCAGGAATTTGAGGAGCAGATGTTATGGCCCTTGAACAAGCCCTTTAATTCTCCTTAGTACTGCATCTAATGAATCTTAATCCTGTCCTTTTAAATCCTGTCCTTAAATCTGGCTAGCAGATTTAAGAGTGAAGTGGGACAGGAATGGTGAGCTTGGAACTGAATATTTCATTTTAATGTTGGCAAAGTGGACTGCAGAGAGCACATGAAAAATAATGAAATAGGCTCGGCGCCTGTGGCTCAACGGGTTAAGGCGCCAGCCACGTACACCTGAGCTGGCAGGTTCGAATCCAGCACCAGGACCCGCCAAACAACAATGATGGCTGCAACCAAAAAATGGCCGGGCGTTGTGGCAGGCGCCTGTAGTCCCAGCTACTTGGGAGGCGGAGGCAAGAGACTCACTTGAGCTCAGGAATTGGAGGTTGCGGTGAGCTGTGATGCCATAGCACTCTACCCAGGGTGACAGCTTGAGGCTCTGTCTCAAAAGAAAAAAAAAGAAAAAGTGCTAATATATCTCATTGCTGAATATCACTACAGTCATCAGATGGCCAAAGAGAATACTTTGAAGATGACCACAGTAACATTCAAGAATGAGGGATTCAGCACTCTTTCTAGAAAGAGTTAACAAACTTAATTATCCCAACTTGCATATGATCTTTTGAGAAATGTAATCTTGTTTTCTGCTATTGAGCTGTCTGAGTTCCTCATATATTTTGGATATTAACCCCTTATTGGATGTATAGCTTGCAAATATTTTCTCTTAATCCATAGGTTATCTCTGCAAATTGTTAATTGTTTTCTTTGCTATGTAGAAACTTTTTAGTTTGATGTAATTCCATTTGTTTATTTTTGCTTTTGTTGCCTGCTTTCAAGATAGAAGATTACATAATTTCACTGCTAAATATTGGATAAAAAATTTTTATTGCAAAAAACAAAAAGTAATAGCTTGACTCATAAGATCTACCATGAGCCTATCTCTATGCTACATACTCATTCCATACGCTTTTCCTTGTTTCATACTCATTAGACCATGCAAAATGAGTGCCAATATCCTCATTTTTACAGATCAGGAAAATATTAAGTACACAATGTGTGATTAAAATATATCCCCCACTATTTATTAACTACATGCTATGTGCTGGGTACTGAGATAAATTCATGAGCAAGATAGACACAGTTTTTGTCTTCAGGGAGCTTAAGGTTGCATGACTAAGTAAGTGGCTAAGGTCAAGATTTTAACCAAGATCTGTCATTTCAAGAAGAGCATACTGTCTCCTATTTCTGCCACCACCTCTGTCTAAATTATCTTCTTGAAGAAAAATTGAGTCAGCCAAACTAATCCCAATTAATGAACTGTAACTATATATAGAAGATCCATTGCTATGCGGTAACCTTTCTTGTCTCCTCCTCACAGCCTTAGGAGTCTACGTGAGTGCCCCCTGCAGAGTAGCAGGGGTGTGTATAACCTGAGTGGTCACAAACAAGCAACCAGTCTCTGCCTGGGATTCATCCCCCTCTCCCAGCATCTTGCCTTGCATGGAGATACCACTCAGATACCTGCTCAGACACATGGCTTTTTCAGATACCAGCCAACCAACCATTGTTTCTCTTTCCCTCCCTCTCCTTTTCCTTCCTTCCTTTCTTCCTTCCACTCATGCATACAATATTTATGAATGCCCTCTATTTTTCCATGTTCTAGGACGATGATAAAATACTCCAAAGGCAGTCCTTGTCCTCCAGGGTCACACATCTCAGAATTAATCCTTTCATTATATGTGTAACTCTTATTTACAGCTGTCACCATAGTGTTTGGGTATTACAGGTCCTTCAGTGTAGTTACCATGATATTTGTGTGGAGCACTGGTTCGATTAATACGGAAGCACACTCACCGAGTTGACATTCATATCTTGATTGGTGTGATAATTACAAGTTTGCATGCCACCATATGGGCTGGTGTGCAGGGTTTTGTATAAAGGAGCATTGCATAAAATATTTTATTTTCCTACTCTCAAGCATGAAGAAGCAACCATGAGAGGGATTTTTTTTTCCTCCACAGGGATAACTAGCCGCGTGTACCAGATTTTCTATGTAACATGCACATTTGATATTATGAACATATGGTACTAGAAAAAAAGGAAAAGGCTCAGCAAATCAGAGGGGTCAAAAAGATTGGAAAATGTTCTTATTTCTCAAGGTAAACTTTTACCCCAAAACATGTTCCTTGGGTATGTGAACAGCCTTTCCCATTTGATTCTGAGTCACTGAGGGCAGAGGTCGCGTCAGGATCCTGTTTATGATGCTTACTGTCCCTTAACCATCTGGTGTCCTTGCAAGTCTCTGTCTGTCCTTTTGAACTAAATATGAAGGCAGAAGGTGACTCGACCAACCAGAGAGTAAACAGGAAACTTGGGTTCAACGCCCAACTCTGTGAGTGCCTTGTGTTATGGCCTGAATAAATCACCCAACCTTACTGGAGCCAATTTCCTTGGGGGGAAAAAAAAGACAAATGATAATTGTGTTAAGCTTTCTTGTCAGTTGCCAGATTCCTGTGATTATTCTCTTACCACTATGTAGCAAATACATTCGTAGAGAAGGTTACATGTTGTGTAAGAAAATCTGCATTACAAAATCCTTATTTCAGGTTTTAAATATATTTTAGCATGAGACCCCCTTCATAGGCTCTGAGCCTCTATGCATAAGACACTATGCAGTCAGATATGTGAACATGAAAGTTTTCCATTGGCTGTAAACCGTTTTGTCTATTCTTACCTCTTTGGACAAATCCATTCCCTCCTTCCCACCCCCCGCCAAGACCAGCTCACGGTAATGTTCACTGGCTGCTATGACTGCTTTAGAGCTTTTACAGACTCCACAATCATCAAGGCACATACTTCAGCTGCTTTCTGAGTGGATGGTCCTGTGGAGAATGTAACCCCTGCCCTCAAGGAGGCTCAGATCTAGTAGTAGAGTTAAGATGGACACAGTAAGTAGCAACAATAGCAACTTGAACCTGTCCTCTATCTTCAACTAATGAGATACTTCAGGGTAAACCATAAGAGAAGTAGGAGAAACCCTTGTCAAGTTCTCTGCTCCAATCAAAAATATGCTCTAAAACTTTCTAGGGATGAATTTTAATTGCATGCATCTTGAAATGCTTGGATCCTTCCTGTATCCTATTCAGAGAGCACCCTGGTCTTTGAAGACCATGCCCAGAAAGGGAATCCCAGTCTGAGAGAACAATGCCAAGATTGACCTTATGAATCCACATCAAATGAGAAAAATTAGGACAAGGGAGTGACATATCAATAAAACTCTATCCACCTAACTACTACCTTTTACTTTGAGAATAAGTAGTTCCATTCTACTTACTTGGTATTAGAAAGTCCTTTGAGGAAAAGATGATGACAGTGACAGGTGGCTGGTGGGTTTGTTGGTATTATGCTTGCTATTTTGATATCCTTACTTGGGAAGATAAAAGTTAATGATCTTTGAATTCCCCATGTCTGGCAGCCACTGCCAATAGTGCTCTGTGGACACAGCCTGTGTCTTCATGGAGCTTACCTTCTGCTCCTCAGTCCTCTGGGAAGGAGCAAAGTCAGTAATACTCTCCTCATTTTGTGGTTGGCTTGGAACCACATGTTCCACGTTTCCTATTAATGTAACACAGGCTTGTCCTGGCATTCATTAAAAACCTGCTCTCCAGACACCTCTGTAGACAATAATTAGATGCATAGTTTTTCTATATTATGAAGTCACCAGACTCCACATGTGCCTTACACCTTGCATATGTGGAGCTAAGTCCTTTCATATGGTGGATAGGGAAAGGAGAAAGAAGGCACCATTCTTTAAATGCTGTGGTTTTAATTAGTAATGGTAAGTTTTTAAGTGAAAAATAGAGATGTCTATTTTCCTGGCAAAAGCTTCTAACATCATTTGAATGACTAGCTTTGAGGGGATAGTTCACACATCAGGTTTTAATTCTCATTCAGTTATTTTCCACTCTGAGAGGAGCCAACTATTATCCGAAAAGGTCAGTATTTGGTTTTCGTGCTCAAACAATTGAGTTTCACGGCTATTTCTCTGCTAAATGCAAAGTTTTCCCTTAAAATACAGAAATTGTCTTTTTACCGTATCTTAGATGGTGGTTTGGTTTTTCAGAGAAGGCTTAATGCTAGCGTTGGCCATTTCTTCGCTTCTTATCCCACTGATTTCTGCAGGAGCTCCAGCTGTGGCATTCCGTACCTTAGCAAATCTATGAAGGAAAAAAAAAGAGCTGATCTTAAGTACAGTGTGAGAAAAGGAATTGCGGAACAGGAGAAGCCTTTAAAATCTTCTACCCAGATGTCCCAATGACTCTTTATATTATTAATGCTTAGACTTTGGAGTCCACCTTGAATCTGGTCTTTCCTGTATGGAAACTATATGACTTGGGGTAAGTTGTTTGACCCCTTCATTTGCCAAAGAAAATGGCTAACATTTATTAGCACTGGATGAGGACCTGGATGGTGTGAACAGCTTAGTGTGAATTCTCTCAATTCCCCCAACCTCATGCACTAATGCGGCAGACTCTGTGTGGTAATGGAATGTTACTCTGTGGCATTCGTTTTTCCCTTCCTTGTTTATTGAACCTACAGTTCTGTCTGTAGAGTGTCAAAATGTCACAGCTCACAGCACTCAAACTCTTGGGCTCAAGCAATTTTCTTGCCTCGGCCTCCCGAGTAGCTGGGACTACAGGTGCCCACCTCAATGCCCAGCTATTTTTTGGTTGCAGTTATCATTGTTGTGTAGCAGGCTCAAGCCAGGCTCGAACCAGCCAGCCTCAGTGTATGTGGCTGGAGCCCTACAACCTGAGCCATGGGTGCCAAGCCAAGGGAGGATGAAATTCTATAAAGCTTTTCAGCATTGGTGTCTGGCAATGTGGCACGTGCTTACTAAAATGTTAAGACCTTTCCCACAATCAAAGCTTCATATTAGTGCTTAATAACATCCCCTTAAGTTTCAATCTTTTAGTTATTTTCCATTCTGAGAGGAGACAGTTTTTATCCTAAAAGGTTGGTATTTGATTTCTGTGCTTAATTAAATAATCAAGTACCATGGCTATATAGATGTCCAGTAAGTTTATTGAATGAGAGAATGAATAATTATCTTAAATAAACAAGATTTTCTAAGCATCACTCTTAAGAGTTAACTCTCTGCATTTTTCATAAGGAAGCTGAAATTTTACTAAATATTAGTGAAGACAGAGGTTCGGTGAAAGCAATAGACTGCCTGGGTTCAAGTCCATCCTCCACCACTGCTGATGAGCTGTGTGACACTGGGCAAATAACCTCTCAGTGCCCTAGTTCATTATCTGTAAGATGGAGATAATAATCTGGATTGCCTCATAGTAGTATTGTTAGCATCAATTAAAAGAATACATTTTAAAGTATTAAAAGGACCTGGCAGAGCTTTCAATAAATGCTAGCTTTCATTATAATAACTTAATTATTTTTACTAATCACAGGTATCCTTCCAAAAGTGTTTCTGATGAATGAAGCCAAGTTGAAAGCAACAAGATCCTCATGGGCCCAGCTCGGTGCCTGTGGCTCAAGTGGCTAACGCACCAGCTACATACACCTGAGCTGGTGGGTTCGAATCCAGCCCAAGCCCGTCAAACAACAAGACCCTCATTGGTGGAGATGTAGAAATTAAAATGTGGATTCATGGTGACTTATCCAAATTCAAATATAACAAGGTTAAAATAAAAACTCGGGTATTGGGCAGTGCGTGTGGCTCAGTTAGTAGGGCACCGGCCCCGTATACCGAAGGTGGCGGGTTCAAAACCCGGCCTCAGCTGAACTGTAAAAACAGAAAAATAGTCGGGCATTGTGGCGGGTGCTTGTAGTCCCAGTTACTCAGGTGGCTGAAGCAAGAGAATCGCCTAAGCCCAGGAGGTGGAGTTGCTGTGAGGCGTGTGATGCCATAGCACTCTACCGAGGGCGATAAAATGAGACTCTGTTTCTAAAAAAAAAAAAAAAAAAAAAAAAACTCAGGTATTGCCACTTCTCAGCTAGTACCTGCATGCATTCTTTCCATTATAAAATACAAATTTGCAATAAGTCTCGTTGGTTGCCTTTTAAAGCTAAAAAGAAAAAAAATTATTGTATACTCTTACCTTGACAAATCATAAAATGTCTCTCCCATCTGGTTCCCACTCCCCATGTCTGTGTTCGTATTTGTTTATTTAAGAGGACTCAAGTCCATTTGATTGAGAGGAAATAGCGTCACTCTACCAGCAATTATTATGATTACTTCAAAATGAAATGTCAACAATGACAAGAAAAACTAGCAATTTAACATGTTAACTTGTAAGATTCAATTTTTCTGAAGAAACTGAGACTTCTGTAAAGGTATAAAGAATTCTGCAGACCCATTCTCCATTAAAAGAATGGTAATTGGTGAAACTTCAGAAAACACAACCACTTAAAGTCCCTGGAAGAGCATATAGCAAATGAAGAAATATTTACTCAACAAAATCTACTCAATACATAAAAATAGTAAGAGTCATGATCTGCTCCCTCTTTCCTTCTTCCTCCAGCTGAGTTGGATAGAACCTCTTCTCCAGGCAGATATGATCAAAAAGACAGAATGCCATTCCCCTCCGTTCCTAATCAAGGCATCCCATCTCATCAGGGCAGCCGGTAGCATTTCCAATCCCTTCCAATTTCAGCTTACAGAGGCTCACCATTTCCTGGAGAGTGCAGCTGAGAGATCAGGGGCTGCCTTCCTCAATCTGGCCCCCACTCCAGAGGGCAGAGTTTGTTTCCCCATCCAGGTTTCTGCTCATAAGGCAAAGGTAACACTCCAAGAAAGGCAGGTCACTGTCACTATCCAGCATCTGGGTCAGCAGCTCAAAGATTTTGCCCGGGTGAGGAGAGGCCCATTAAGAAGAGAGAAACAGAAGGAGGGATGATTCTCTCTGCACGTAAAACAACGGGGATTTGGTGGTAGGAATAAGGAAGCTGGTAGCTCTGTGAGAGCAACAAGCTAATCTATAGGCCATAATTTACTAGAGAAAACCATGGAAAAGAGCTACTAAGAGTTTATGAAATGAGAGACAAACAACAACAAAAACAAAAACAATAATCCTCAAACATTGATCTGGAGGTAGGGAGAGAGACTCCTTGCTTAAATTTAATTAGATCAAACTGGGGAACAATTTAGGTTCTGGGGCATTCAGGGGAAGAACAACCAGTAGGCAATTAGGGTGTTAGGCAATCATACCCTAACAGCTGGGTGTAATGTAATAGAAACAGAAAACTAAAGAGTAAATTCAGGGAAAGGGACCCTTAAAGAGAATCCTGCTAAAGACACTGCCATCCCAGGATGACTGTGTGACTGTACGTGTGTCCAGGACTTGACACCGGGTGGGGTGGGGGGAGCAGAAATTAGATTTCCTTAAAATAGTGTAGTCAAATCACTAGACAAGCAATAAAAGAGGGAAGGGGAGAAATAAGTATAGAGTTGCTGCTATAAATTACCTAAAATGTTCTGCTTAAAAATGATAAAAAAGATAAGTCATGCAAAGAAACAGCAAAATGTAACTCATATATAGGAAAAAGGCAGGCAACAAAATTGCCTGTGAGGGAGTCCAGATGTCAAATTTAAGAGAGACTTCAAAGCAGCCATTATACATATGTTCAAAAAACTAAAGAAACTATGCTTAAAGAAATAAAGAAAGTTGCTATGACAAAATTTCATTAAGCAGAAGATATCAATAAAGACAAAATGTATTTAAAACAACTAAATGGAAATGGGAGATGAAAAGTATAATTGAACTGAAAAATTAACTAGAGGTGACCAAAAGTTGATTTGGAAGAATCAGTGAAATGGAAATTAGATGGAGAGAGACTTTGAAGTCCAAAGAACAGAAAACAAAAAGAATGAAGGAAAATGGCTCAGTGGGCTGGTGGGTTCGAATCCAGCCTGGACCCGCCAAACAACAATGACGGCTGCAACCAAAAAATGGCCAGGCATTGTGGTCCCAGCTACTTGGGAGGCAGAGGCAAGAGACTCGCTTGAGCCCAGGAATTGGAGGTTGCTGTGAGCTGTTATGCCACAGCACTCTATCCAGGGTGACAGCTTGAGGCTCTGTCTAAAAAAAAAAAAAAAAAAAGAATGAAGGAAAATGAACAGAGCTTCAGAGAAATATGGAACATGATTATGAATCCCAACATACATGTAATGGGAGCACCAAAAGAAGAGAGTGAAAAGACAGAAAAATACATCGGAAGAAATAATGATTGGAAACATTCTGAATTTGATAAAAATTAATCTATATATCCTAGAAGCTCAATGACACATTCTGAGTGTTCAAAGAGGTAAAAACAAACAGAAAAAACAACAACAACACCAAAAACAAAAACCCTGTCAGCCAGGAATCATTTTTTGCAAGTATATTTTTCACAAATGAGGGAAATAAATACTTTTCAGATAAACAAGAATCGAGAGAACTTGTACTCTTAGACCCATCTTACTAGAAATAATAAAGTTCTTCAGGCTGAAGGACAATGAATGCAGATGGCAATATGAACCCTTTTTCACAAAAAATCCAAAGAGCACTGCCAAGAACAATTATGTAATTATAAAAGACAATATAAATGTATATTTCTCATTTTTTTCTTCTCTTAAATAATTTAAAAAGCAACTGTTTAAAATAATAGGTATATAATTGCCATGACAGTCATAAAAAATTATAGCTTTCATTATTAGGCAAGAAAATGAAATAAAAGACATTCAAATGTAAAAAAAGAAGTAAAACTCTATTTGCAGATGACATGATCTTGTATGTATATAGGATTAAAAGGAATTCATGAAATATTGGAATTAATAAAAACATTGTAAGATATAATGTAATATGTAAAACTCACTTATATGTGCTTGCACTGAATAATCTGAATATGGTATTAAAAAGAAATCCCATCTATAATATTATAAAAAATTAATTTTACAAAATATATATGAAATACTCAAAGACTACAAATTTTTGTTGAAAGATTAATATTAAGATGGCAATATTTTCCACATTGACCTACAGATTCAATATAGTCTCAATCAAAATTCAAGTTGAGGCATGGTACCTGTAGCACAGTGGTTACAGCATCAGCCCCATACACTAAGACTGGTGAGTTCTAACCCAGCCTGGGCCAGCTAAACAACAATAACAACTGCAAAAAAAAATAGCAAGGTATGATGGTGGGCAGCTGTAGTCCCAGTTACTTGGGAGGCTAAGGCAAGAGGATGGCTTAAGCCCAAGAGTTTGAGGTTGCTGTGAGCTGTAATGCCACAGCACTCTACCTAGGGTGACATAGTGAGACTCTGTCTCAAACAAACAACAACAAAAAAAAAACCTCAAGTTGAATTTTTTGCAGAAATTAACAAGCTTATTCAATAATTCATGAAATGCAAGGGACCCAGATTATTAAAAAATATATATTGATAATGAAGAAGCAAATTGGAGGGCTTAAATATTCCAATTTTAAAACATACCATAAAGCTATTACAATATGACAATTTATACCACGCATAAACACAGACATATAGTTCATAGAAAAAAATCAAGAATTCAGAAATAAATCCTCATGTTTATAGGACATTGGCTTTCCACAAGCATGTCAAATAACTCAATGGAAAGAGATTATTCTTTTCAATGAACAGTACTAAGATACCTGGATAACAACATGAAAAGTAATGAAATTGAACCCTACCATGTACAAACATTAATTCAAATTGGATCAAAGACTTAAATGTAAGAGCTGCAAGTATAAAACTCATAGAAAAAAATGTAAGGTTAAATCTTTGTTAACCTGGATTTGACAATGACATGACAACAGAAGCACATGAAACCAAAGAAAAAAAGAGATAAACTAGACTTGATAAAAAATAAAGTCTTCTGTATTTCAAAAGACACATCAAGAAAATGAAAGGACAAACTATAGAATGAAAGAAATTTTTCCAAGAGATTATTATTATGTCTAGAGTATATGAGGAACTCTTACAACCACATAATAAAAAGGCAAATAACCCAATTATAAAATGGGCAAAGGATGTAAACATACATTTCCTCAAAGAAGATACCACCAATGGGCAATATAAAGCACATGAAAAGATACTCAATATCTTTAACTGTTGGAAATAACAAATCTCTGTCATAATGAGATAGCCCTTTACACCCAGTAAAGTTCAAAACAGAGACAATAGAAAATGTGGGCAAGGATGTGGAGAAATTGGAAACCTCATACACTGCTGCTGGTGGAAATATAAAATGGTAGAGTCACTTTGGAAAAGTTTGTCAGTTCATCAAAAAATTGAGTTACCATATTACCCAGCAATTACAATCTGGGGTGTTATATCCAAGAGAAATAAAAATCTATCACTCAACACCTTTATTTATAACAGCCCTGAGGTGGTTACAACCCAATGTCTATCAACTGATGAATGGGTAAATAAAATATGATATATCCATATAGTGGAATATTATTCAGCAATAAAAGAAGGTACTGATACTTTCTACAACTTGGGAAAACCTTGAAAACATCAGACTAAGTGTAGAGGCCAGTTAAAAAGACCATGTGTTGTCTTATATTCCATTTAAATTAAATGTTCAGAAAAGGAAATTTGTACATAAAGTTGATTAGTGGTTGGCTAGGGCTGAATGGAGGGTGGGGGAAAGGAGGGGTCACTGCTAATGGGCACAGGGTTTCTACCTGGAGTAATAAAAATGTTCAAAATTGATTGTGATGGTTGCACATTTTTTTGAATGCATATGCTAAAAACCATTGAAGTTTACTCTTTAATTGGGCGAACTGTGTAGTATGGGAATATATCCCCATAAAACCATTATTCAAAGGCAGGGTGACACTGAGAGATACATTCCTGTCACACGGCAGAAGCAATTATGGGGAAGAACTAGAAAAGGCTTGTTAAAAGACAACAGAGAGAAGTTTAGTAACATGGAGGGTGGCGGGGTTTTGCTAGAGAAGTGCTCTGACTGGGATTTCCCATTCTCCAGAGAGAGTTGAGTGATGGGAAGAGAGATGATAAAAGCTAGGGATTTGAGGAAACGCAAAATATTCCCCTTCAAGGCTTGCAAATGTTCAACCGTTTGAAATGATTTTAATTCACTATGTTCTTCTTTGCAAAGTGTAAAACTTCATATTTAATATCCACTTGTGTCTCAGAACACAAACATATTCTTTGACATTGAAAGGTAGCCAGTTGGACTCAATGGTTACTTGGGCTCTGTGATTGCACCAGACCTTGCTTTCCTCCTTGAGGAGAAAAATTACTGGAAATGTACTAACCTCAAACCATTTTTATGCAAAAATGAACCATATTTTTAAAAATCATTTGATGGAATATGACAAAATTTCACAACTATAAAGTCAAGCTTTATCTGCCAAAATGTGGCCCTATGATTTGAACTTTCTTGGGATTTCTTTAAATTTGATGGTATTGGTCTGCTATTTTAGGGTGGTTTTGACTGAGAAATCTTTTAGCAATTCCATTCTTGAGAATTTTATTCTAATTTAGTCAGCTGTACAATGATCATGCTCTAATTTGTAACTTTAGTTTTGGAGTTTCCATTCTCAAAGGGATCTGGTTTATTTCATTGATATATTTCAAAGGAAATGGAAAAGTAATTTTCACCTTTTACCACTAGGGAGGTAGTGATAAAAAGTTGTGGGTGCATATTTGCAGCACTAAGTTTAATTTAATCATTATTATACACCCAGTAGTGAGGTGAGCACTGGAGATGGGAAGAAAAGACAGAATAGTCTCTGGTCTTCAAAGAGCTTTCATCTAAAGAAACAGGGAGTCCTAGAAAGAGGTCACTTCACAATATGTGGTACTATGTTAGAAGGATGCCTGGGTACTCTGACAAAAAGGATACTCCATACAGTGTCAAAGAATTAGGCAGCCAATGGTGGGAAGGAGAGCGTGAAAAATAGATTTGTCAGGGAGAACATTTGAGGAAGTAACCGGGATTTCAAACATATGTGTTCGAGGTGACAATATGCACACATCTTTTTCACATCAGAAACTAATCTTTAGGAAGTAGTATATAACATTTTAGAGCATTTTTTAAAAGTGCCAATAATACACAATTTAGTCAGTATTTTCGAATGCAAGGGGCAGATGTCCAACAAAAACCACCATAACCAAAGAAAAAAAGGGGGGAGGAAACTTACTGGATCTCATAACTGAGACATCAGGCACAGTTGGATCAAAGGACTCAAATGATGTCATCTTTGCTCATGCAATCATGGAGGACAGGAAGTCCAAAATCATCAGTCAGCAAGCTGGAGACCCAGGAGAGCTGACGGTGTAAATTCTGGTTCAAGTCCAAAGGCAGGAGAAAACCCAATGTCCAGCTTAAAGACAGTCAGGCAGAGAGAAAGAATTCTTTCTTATTCATGCTTTTTATTCACCCTTTTGTTGTTCTATTGAGACTTTCTTTTTTATTTTTTTTTTTCTTTGCAGTTTTGGCCAGGGCCAGGCTTGAACCCACCACCCCTAGTATATGGGGCCACCGCCCTACTCCTTGAACCACAGGCACCTCCTCATTTAGACTTTCAATGAATTGAATGAGAACAATAACCCCCTCCATAACTGCATGAGCCAGTTCCTTAGAGTAAATCTTTTTGGCACAGAGAACAGTAAGAAGTCCAGTGAGCTCAGAGCAGTAGTTCTCAAACCTTTTGGTCTCAGGACACTTTTGCACTCCTAAAAATTATTGAAGAACCCCCAGAACTTTTGTTACATGGATTCTATTGAAAGTTATCATATTAGAAGTTAAAACTGAGAAAATTGGAAAACATTTATTTATTCACTTAAAATTGCTACATAAATATATCACACATTATTGTAAGTAGTATTTTAATAAAAATAACTATATTTTCCCCCCAAAAGTTAATGAGAACAGTAACATTGTTTTGCATTTTTGCCATTCATTTTAATGTCTGCCTTGCTGGGGTGTAGCTGGATTCTCATAGCTGCTTCTGCATCCAATCCATTTTAGTATGTTGATTTGGTTTTCATGTATGAAGAAAATCTGGTTTTCCCACAGATTAGATTCATGGCTGGAACAATGGAAGACTATTTTAATAACTTTTTCAGATATTTGTAATTAATCTTTTTTAATACATAAAAACTGAACAAATGATAATCTTTTATTTTTTTTTTCTTTTCTGAATGTATTTTTTTTTATTTTTTTTTTATTTTTGTAAGACAGAATTTATTCACAGAAAAGAAAGAAAAGAATACAGAAAACATTAAGGCATCTGTTAGAGGGAGAAAATTCTAGTGGGGAGAGAGAAGCTCTCTCCGTTTCTCTCCCA
>CAUYON010040381.1:0-44298 GCA_963573935.1 Arctocebus calabarensis | reverse complement strand
TACTCCTTTCCTCTCTCTGCTCTTCCTTTCCCCACCTCTCCCTCATTCTTTCTCTCTCTGCTCTCCCCTTCCCTCACCCCCACCATGTCAATAATTGTCATTAATTGTCCTCATATCAAACTTGAGTACGTGGGATTCATGCTTCTCCATTCTTGAGATGCTTTACTAAGAATAATGTGTTCCCCTTCCATCCATGTTAATACAAAGGCTGTAAAGTCTCCATTTTTTTAATGGCTGAATAGTAATTCCATAGTGTACATATACCATAGCTTGTTAATCCATTCCTGGGTTGGTGGACATTTAGGTTGTTTCCACATTTTGGCGATTGTAAATTGAGCTGCAATAAACAGTCTAGTGCAAGTGTCCTTATGATACAAGGATTTTTTTCCTTCTGGGTAGATGCCTAGCAATGGGATTGCAGGATCAAATGGAAGGTCTAGCTTGAGTTCTTTGAGAGTTCTCCATACTTTCTTCCAAAAAGGTTGTATCAGTTTGCATTCCCACCAGCAGTGTTAAAGTGTTCCCTTCTCTCCACATCCACACCAGCATCTGCAGTTTTGCGATTTTGTGATGTGGACCATTCTCACTGGAGTTAGATGGTATCTCAGGGTGGTTTTGATTTGCATTTCTCTAATAATTAGGGATGATGAGCATTTTTTCCTATGTTTGTTAGCCATTCATCTGTCTTCTTTAGAGAAGGTTCTATTCATGTTTCTTGCCCATTGATATCTGGGATTGTTGGCTTTTTTCATGTGGATTAAATTAAAAGCAGAGAGAGGGAAGGAGTGAGGGGGCGGGTCTTGGTGTGTGCCACACCTTTTGGGGGCAAGACACATTGTAAGAGGGACTTTACCTAACAAATGCAATCAGTGTAACCTGGTTTCTTGTACCCTCAATGAATCTCCAACAATTAAAATAATAATAATAATAATAATAACCCTGGGACACACTGAGGAGCAATGGCATGGTCACAAGGTATGCAGCTCCTGAACATGTGATGGAGACTGGTCACAGCAACAGAGCCTGGGGGTGAAGAAGCAGCCCGGGGACATGCAGTGGTTGTGTAATAACCAACAGTGAACTGGCTCCTTCAGCTTGTGGCATTGTCTCCACCCGCCCAGAAGCCTCTCAGCTTCACCTGATTTCCAGAGCAAGGCATCTACGTCTAGTCCCATCATGTATCCCCCCAGCCCAGGAATCAATTTTGCCCTGATTCCCTTCAGAGCCTACTTTAGCTCAATAGGAAATTGAACATTTTCTGGACAGAGGAGTGGCTAGGGAATGGAGGCAGAAGCACGGGATGAGGTCTGTGCCCTTCTGTGCAGGTGCTCCCTGCCGCCCTGCTCCTCCCAGCCCCTGAGAACGCCTGTCAACCTGCTGTATCTCCTGGCTGCCACCTAGCCATGTCTTCCCATCTCAGGACCCTTGATTTTGACACAGGCCTTTCTTTTTTTATTTTTATTTTTTGTTGCAGTTTTTGGCCAGGGCTGAACCCGCCACTTCCAGTATATGGGGCCGGTGCCCTACTCCTTGAGCCACAGGTGCCACCCTTTTTGGGAGGGGGACAGAGTCTCACTTTATCGCCCTTGGTAGAGTGCCATGGCATCACAGCTCATAGCAACCTTCAGATCCTGGGCTTAGGTGGTTCTCTTGCCTCAGCTTCCCAAGTAGCTGGAACTACAGGCACCTGCCACAATGCCCAGCTATTTTTTTGTTGCAGTTTAGACAGGGCTGGGTCCGAACCTCCCACCATCAGTAAATGGGGCCGGCGCCCTACCCACTGAGCCGTAGGCACTGCCTTGACACAGGTCTTTCAAGTGCCATATTGTCAATATGATGCAAAACTCTGGTCCTAGATGGGTCCACTGAGGTCAGGGTTCCAGGGGTGTGGTCTTGGGTCAAGTACAGGGCCTCAGGCAGAGGCTTCAACCATCTCAGGAAGCTTTTGGTAAGGCTTTTAAGTGAATGTGAAGAGTGAGATGTTAAGGGTCATCCTGAATGTGGCAACTTGCCAAACATTAAATGACCTGTCAGCATTCCGCTCATCCCCTAGACACCCTGAAGCTACCTCACACTGAGCCAGGTCAGGTCTCTGGACACCAGGGTGAGTGCAGGGAAGCTGAGGGGCTCCATGCATCTCTAGATGGGTCCCCTTTCACCTGTGTGTGCCTGGGCTCCCCACTCCTCCAGCCAGTCAGAAAACCAGGACTCCCCACCCCCCAGGTGCCCAGCCATGTGTCCAGCTTGCAGCAGGGATGAGGAGGAAGACATCAAGGCCTCCAGCTCTGGAAATTCCCCCAAGCAGATAGGAGCAGGCAACACACAGGCAGACAAGAGTAGGTACCTAGTAAACGTCAGGTGCAGGATGACCAGGCAGAAGGGTGTAGTTGGGGCGATGTATCTTTCATTTAAAAATCAGATTAATGTGGGAGTACATATGATTAAATGGCATGCTTTTATAAGGTTAAAGTCCAGTTATAGTTGTGCCCTTCACATTGGAAGTACTCAATGTACCCATCAGGTAGGAGTTGACAGTTTATCTTCTTAACTGCCACACTTAGTCAGCATTGCTGGGCACATCTAGTAAGCCCTTGGTAAACAAGGGAGAGGGAGAAAGCTGGAGCAAGGAAGGCTTCCAGGTGGAGGTGGGCTGTGCTCTTGCCAAGGTTCTCAGTCACTATCAAAGAGTGTGTGTCCAGTGTTGTTTCCAGGACAGAAATTCAATCACAGGTTTGCTCCCCTCTTTCTGTCCTCCCTCCCTTCTCTCTCTCTCTCTCTCTCTCTCTCTCCCTCCCTCCCTTTGCCTTGCTCAGGAAGGCTGTGGCAGAGCAGAGGGCCCTCATACCAGGAGATGAATAATTGACAAGGGTGTTAAAAGATTCAGTGGAGTTTTTCCAGCCTCCCCACACTGGAATAACTCATTTCTTTCATTCTCTCTTTGAAAGCCTTTCCCCCTCCCCCCCTCCACCTGTCTCCTCCACATCCCCGCCTCCCTCAGAGCAAAGCGCTTTTGTTTCTCTTCCTTTCCTGAGTCTGCTGGACCCCAGAACCCGCCCTTGGCTACTTTAAGTCTACTTCCCCAGCCACCCCCAGCACATGTGACCTGCCTCCAGGGTAGCAGGTTGACTTCAGCTGAGAGGGTGACAAGGAGGAAAGAAGGCCATGGCTTCTCCAAGGCATGCTGCAGCAGAGGTGGGAGGCTCAGTCCCCAGGAAGACAGGCCTCCCAGCCCAGGGACCCTCCCAGGCAGGCCCAGAGTCGCTGATCTGTCACGCCTTCCTGGGGGCTCGGAGACTTGATGTTCCTGTGCCTTGATTTCTCCATCTATGACACAGGAGAGCTGTTTACCCTGCCCTACCTGCCCCTCAGGATCAACTGGGACAGGTGAGGGGCCTTCAGAGAGGGAGCAGAGACACCCATGAGCCTAGTCCTTTGTCTCTTCCTGGCATGGCCCTAGGGTGACCAGCCATCCCTGTTTGTCCAGGACTGAAGGGTAGGGGACTTTCAGTGTTTAAACCAAGATAGTCCCAGGTAAACCTGGACAGGGTCACCCTGCATGGCATGGAAACCTCCCTTGCTCCAGGCCTGCCCCATTTGAGGTTGCCACACCACTTCCCCCTTTCAGCACCCCCCATGCATGGCACATACCCTCTGCCTGCCCAGCCCAGTCCGGCTCCACCCTGCTCCCTGCACTCACAGCACTCTTGCTGCTTCTTGAAGTGACCTTGAACTCCTTTCACTTTTCTGGGCCTCCAGTTCCTGCCTCTGTCAGCTAAGGTGATTGGAGCAGATATTCCCAAGTCCCCTGGGCTCCTGCACTGTGGCCAGAGCCTTGGTCCTGCTCCCAGGCCCACTGCCAGGCTAAGGTCTGCAGCCTGGTGAGGCTGACAGAGGTTCAGTCCCAGCCTCAGCTCTCTCAGCACCACCTGGTGGCAGGTGATGTGTCCTGGGTGCTTTCTGGAGCCATTGACAGTAGTCACCATAGAGGGAACCCAGGGTATACCTGGACACTGCCCGCTTTGGTGGCAACAGGGATCAGGAACATCAGCTGGGGTGATGGCATCTCAAAGCCCCCAGAGCTGGGGGTTGGCCCATGAGCAGGAGAGAGCGTGCCTCACAGAGGCGGGAGGTTCAGGCACTGAGGCCAACCTGGGCAGCAGGTAACACCAGGTCCTGAGAGTACAAATCCCACCCGGGGACCCAGGCCCTTTGGACCCACAAAGGGCAGAGAAAATACAAGAGAAAGAGCAAGTCAGAGACAAAGAAAGTAGAGCCTTCTAGCGCCCATCTCAATGGCTTCTGGACAGATGCCCTGACTCAGTGCCCCTCAGGACACCCCATGACCACCACCAGACAAGTTCCCAAGATACCTCTCCCTCCTACTGCATTCCTCAGCCTCCCCAGCCCAGCCTTCCTGGCCCCAATTGCCCCGTCAGTCCTGTCTCCCTGGCACCTTTGCAGGCTCCCCCTGTTCACACCTGGGCCACCCAGGGCAAGTGCTCATCACATGCACCAGCCAGCCCAGCCCAGCTGCCCACAGGTGGGAGGACTTTGGGAGCCATCTCCAGCCTGCACGCCAAGGCCCTGAGTAGGGGGGAGGAGCTAAATTAAAAACTTGTGAGGGGGCGGCTGTCCTGAGCCATGCTGAGAGCCCTTCCCACCTCTCCTCTCCTTCCTGCCCCTGCCCCACTCTGTGACTCTGTCCCTTTTCTCCTCTAGTTCCTACGCGCATGCTCTTGCGTTCTCTCTCTCTCTCTCTCTCTCTCTCACACACACACACACACACACACAATGTTTACCAAGCATTTGAGGAAGGAAAAAAGTAGGGAGGGGAGAAAGGTGGAAAGGAAGAAATAGGGATCTCACTCCACACATGTCCCTGCTGTCTCCCCGTACAGACCCCTCCTCGCATCCATGCAGCTCTTACAGGTTTGAGGCCCATCTCCACCACTCAAGAGCTGTGTGACCTTGGATAAACTGCTCTACCTCTCTGATTCTGTCTCCTTATTGTTAAGTAGAGGGAATACTGTGAAGGGCCATCCACTTTGCAGGAGCTTATTAACAGTCGCTGTGTTCTTGGGGCCCTGTGTGGGTGAGAATAAAAAGAGGGGAAGCACAAATCCCCCAGGCCTCTCCGTCTGACCCCTTCTCCAGAAAGACTACTCCCAGACCCCTGACCCACTCCTCCTCCCTCCTTCCCCCCATGCCTCCCAGTCTCCTGCGGGCCATTCTCCTCCTTCATCCATCACCTGGGACTAAAGAGATTAATAAACGAGACTCATAGCTCAGCTGCTGGGATGCAGCAGATATTTACGGCTCCATTTCAATTTGCAGAGAGATTAAGTGTTTGTCGATTTATTGTCTCTTGGTGTGTGCAAGTGGGCAAGCAAGGCCCCCTGCTGGCCAGCTCCCCCTCCCCCACTCCACATGCCCCCTACACACATGTGTGGGCTCATCACCTCCTACTCCCAGCCCCCACCCTGCCCCTGGAGCTGGTGGGGAGCCTGGTGCTACTCAGCCAGGGAAAGCTACGGGCCATGGGAGTGGGCCTGTCTTCCTGAAACTTGGCCAGAAAGGCAAGTGGCCTTGACCCCAGGAAAGGTGCCTTGAGATCCTCAGAACAAGGTATTATACAGGAAGGGGCAGGGACAGTATCATCTTTAGGCAGATGTAGCAGAGCCACTCTGGCCCTCCTCCAGCCTCCTCTCTCCCCATCCACAGTCCCAGAGCCCAAGCCCCACACTTCTAGAGCATTCTCTCAGTCCCCAAGACCCCAGAATTCCCTGCCCAGTGGGCCTGAACCTGCTTCCGAGAAGGGTGCAGGCCTCTCTCTGAAGTCTGTCCTTCTAAAGGTTGAATATTTCCAGGGGCTGCACCCCCAGGTCCCAAAGTTTGGGGGCACGTTCTGAGATTCTCCATGTATGCTCCTTCCCTGGGCTCTGCAGATCTTAGGGGTGGGCTGGAGAAGGGGAGGCTTCCATGGAGAAGAACCTGCAGAGGCCAAAGGAAGTGACACAGACAGGAGGCTGGTGAGAAAGGAGGCGTCACTCAGGGGGTGAGAAGAAAAAGCACCGGGAACCCTAAGTACCAACAGTGCCTGAGGCCCCTAGATGGGGACTAACAGCACAGGGAGCAAAAGTGCCAAGTGCTCCCCACCCCCAGGTCCCTAGCTGCTTCCCCCATCCCTGTTGACACCAGTTTTTTGAGCACCTACTCTGTGCCAGTTCTGATTACCTCACCTCACAGACCCTCCATACCTTTGTGCAGCTGTAGTGGGTTTGAGTCCCATTTCCACCACACAAGCTGGGTGATCTTGAATAACTCACTCTATCTCTCTGATCCTGTCTCCTTATTGCTAAATAGAGGAAATAATCTTCCCTACTCTTCTCTTGAGGCTTTTGAGAGGATTTACCAGAGAGTGGATGGCAGCATACTGGAAGTTGTAAAGGGCTGTCCACCTGGGCAATTTGCAGGGGCTAATTAATAGTTACCATACTCATGGGATCCTCTGAGACTCACTCTGACCAACTCTCCAGAAGCTCATCCCAACATAAGTGGCAGTCACATAAAGATAACCCTGTGCAAGGGTCCCTGTCCTCAGGAAGCCTTAGGTCAGTGGGAGAGAGTCATCAGGAATTGGTGCCGGGGGTATGGTCAGGACTGGGCACAGACCTTAGGGGATTGTGGGAGCACACAGGGGCAAACCTAACACTAACCACACCCACACTGCCCCAGGCAGGGCACAGTCTACATAGAATGCCAGGGCAGTCCACAGATGTCACTGTGATAAATAAGACAGACAAAAGTCAATCAAGCATCAATGCTCCTTAGTATGAAAACAATGACAGATCTTTGTTGATAGGTCTTTGACTTGTTGGTAGAAGAGAAGTGTAGGTAGGTAAACTTGTTCCTGAAAGAGGAATCTGTTTAGAGTGGAAATTGCTAGAGTGAATGTGTGTGTGTGTGACTGCGCGCGCCTCAGGCCTGGGCTGGCGTCTCACTGAAAGGTGCTATCGGGGACTTCAGAGCTAGTCCCTTCCCTTTCTAGACCTGAGTTTATTTATCTGTCAAATGGGGAGAATACCTCTTTCCAGTGAGAGATGAGAAAGCCTGAGGGGTGTGGAGAAGGGCATTAAGCGGGTAGATGGGGTCGTGGATTGGCCAAATCAGAGCCTGGCCCCAAGCACCCACGATCTGGATAAGATGAGGAGGGGAGGGCCACCAGGGGCAGAAGAAAGAAAACTAACATCAGAAAGGAGCATCAGGAGGCTTGGGGTCCAGCTCTGATTCTGCCACAGACCCAGGGAGTCAGTTTAGCTTCCCCTCTCTGGGCCTCAGTTCCCCCCCTCTGTGCAGTGAAGAGTCTGGATTGACAATTTCCTCTTATATCCCACCAAACAAGGCAGGCAGGGGTGTGGCAGCCTCCTGTGCTGCTATTTAGAAAGATGGATATTGCTGCCCTGTTTCATTGTCCATCCCAGTCCTTGATCAAGCAATGGGTAGGTAGGGCAGGGGAGTGGCTCTTTTGATAAATAAAGCCAAGATGGTGAGGCCATAAATTGCTGATAGCTTGAGTCATAGACCTCTAGGTGTGGTTGGACTGCAGAATCAGGCAACAGGGAGAGAGAATGCTACCCTGGGAGATGGGGTCTGTCCCTTCTGCAAATTGCCAGCCCAGCCCATCCTTCGCCCTCCCTCCACTAAATGTCCCCATAAAGATGTGTTGAGCTGTCACTCTGCACCTAGAATTTGGTTATAACCTCATGTAACCCTAGCATCAATGTGATGAAGAACATACAATTATGATCTTCCCACTTTGTAGGTGAGGAAACTCTTGCAGTTCACTAACCCTCCCCAGGTCACTGGGCAAAACCGAAGGACAGTCTTAGTCCAGTAAGGCTCTGGGGTCTCTGGCCCAGTCCTAATCCTGCACCTGCCTTGGCCAAGCCTGGGACTCAGAAGCTTGACTCACCATCTGGGAGGGAGGGTGCCTCAGTTTCCTAGTAAACACCGAGACAGAGCTCTCTGGTTATGGGTCCCCTCCCCAGGCCTGCCCAGAACATTTGAGAGTACGAGTGAGGGCCCACACACCATATGTCTAAACCCAAAGGAACTGGAATTTACAAACCAAGCTGAAGCTGGCAAACTATTAAATGTGTCCTGTTCCTCCACCTTGACAGATGCACCGTGTGAACAACCTAAAGAGTTCTCAGGTTCCACAGGGGATCTTGGTGGCATAGGGAGAGCTGCCCCCAGTCCCCTGACCCCCATCCCCACCCCTCCCTGCTCAACTTCAATCACATACCAGAAGACTTTGTGGGATCTTCTGAGTGTGCAAGGGTATACTACTACCTTCAGGAGAACAGGCCCTGGAAGCAGGAGGGAATTTGGGGGTTCCAGTTACCCTGGGTGTGGTCTAAAGGGGACACAGGGTCTGGCTGCAGGTCTTGATTCCACCAACTCCTCCCTTCATGGGAAGGGTTGTGCCCAGAGGATGGCCAAAGCAGAACCCCAGAACACACAGGCCCAAGACAAGAGGCTGTCTCATCTAAGGCTAAGAGTGGAACCAGCCCAGCAACCATAATCAGTGTGTGCTCCTGCACTCAAATTAAATGCTTTTCAGTACAATCCAATTTCCTCTGACACACAGACTAGGCACACACAAACACACACACACACGCACACGCACACACACACACACACATGCGCGCGCGCACACATACACACTACATTTGGTGCTAAATATGCAATCAAGTCAATAGATAATAGAGAACAGCCAGTTCACTCCCAGTTTAATCAGATAAAATACTCATTCACAGCTCCTGCTAGGGCAGACATCCCCACTTAGGATGGAGTGAGGAGGGGCTGGGAGAGAGAGAAAGGGGTGAGACACCAGTGGCTGGAGTATGTGGCCACTGTGCCTTTAAATCTTCAAGGAGGGGGGACAGGCGCCCATGGGGGACTAATTATCCTTCAGCCTTTAGCCAGCTCTTACTCAAACAGACAAAAGGGGGCTGCAGCCCTGGTGGCAGCTAAGCCTCCACAGTAGAATGTTTTCCACTCTCAGATATGCAAATCCACCTCCCTGGGGACCCTGGGGACAGGCTGAATGGGGGCTTGGGGATTTGAAAGGGCCAGAAAGGGCAATGGGCACTGGACCCTCAGAGGACTAGTTTGAGAGACCAGAGGCATCTCACTCTTTCTCCTCAGCTTGGGTGGGAGACCACTGGAGCCCTGCTTCACCATCGGGGGAGGGTCTTGTGGAGGCCAAGATGAAGGCCCCTCCCTCCTGCCTTCTCCTTTACGTGGGTGGGGGCTCCTGTGGAGGGCCAGAGGGGCTCATTCAGGAAGCTCTCTCTAGGTGGGGAGCTAACGGTCCAGAGGAGCCCTCCTGTCCCCTCAGGCCCCATTTTTCTAGGACATAGTCCCCAGATGACCTGTCCCAAATGCAGAGTTAGACTCCCCTGAACCCTTCCACAGTTTTCTTGCCTGCAGCATGAGCCCCTCAGGCTGATGAACCCCTGGGATCACTAAAGCCTATAACCTGAGCCTTTACTTGAGCCCAGAATATTCTACCCACACCCAACCCTGATGGTGCCGTTCACAGCTCCAAGGCTTTGCTTTTTGCTCACTCTGCCTTATATCTCCTCCCACACCTCCATCCTGGGTGACAGGCACACAGTAGGTGCTCAAAAAGTGTGTGCCCACTGAATGCAGAAAATGTTCCTTCCTAAGCAGCTAACATGGGCCGCAGTTGGTCTGGAGCATAGAGGAGAAGTTTGCTTCCTGCTCAGCTTTCAGCCAGTATCTGCAGGAACCTCAGTCTTTACAGTTGTGAAATGGGGATAATGTTAACCGTTACCTCATAAGCCAGCTGTAAAAATCCCATGGTGCCTGGAGAGAGCTCTAGGAGCTATGAAGAGCCTCTGGTGTCTTACCATTCACAACAGAGCATACAGAGGACAGTGACAGAGAGTCGGACCGACCGGATCCCACCTCCCTCTGCTCCTCCGAGACATATCAGACCCATCAGCACTCCCTTGAGGAATCTATTCATCCACTATATCTTATCTTTGCCCTATCCTTCCAGGGTCCCCCAAGTCCTCTATCAGCCGTCTCAGCAGGAGAGTCTGGATCCTAAGTGTGGGAAAGGAGCTTAAAAACACCCAGACAGCAGCACCACAGAGGGACTGGAGAGGTGGGCTTGGTGCAGAAGGTCTGGCTAATCAGGATTTGATCTCTGAGACTGACCCAGGGTCTTGAGGTGGGCATGGGTGGGGGCCATCCTGAGAAACACAGTGGGAAGGTACCCCCAGGTTGCCCTTATAAAGTCCCCTCCCCTCATTTCCACCAGTATCTGTGAGGGTCTGGGCCCTGGATTCCCATTGCTTAGAAAGCAGACAAGACCTGGGCAGTGGTCAAGGTTGAAGAAGGATGTAGAGAAGGTTCCCACAGGAGGATTCTCAGGGGTAGGAGAGGGTGAGTCATGGGAGGAACAGTGACCAAAAGATGCTGGGTGACAGGCCAGGGAGGAAGGAGCCTCTGAAAGGAGTGACAGCCATGAGGCTCCAGCCTCAAAAGGCAAAACTGATCACAGAGATTTCTAGAAGCATTGCCCAGAAAGCTGATGTGTGCATGTGTTGGAGGTGACCTACAGCCAGGTTGAAATGCAGTGGTTTTCAGCAACACAGGGCTAGGGAAGAAGCTCTGGCCTGGACTGGAGGCAGGAAGGGTGAACCAGCCAGGAAGAGCTGAGCCACTGAGACTGGATGGGCAGAGAAAAGGTGGGTGGGCTTCCAGGGATGGGGACCTATGTGCACCCCACTCTCAGGGCAGGCTGCCCCAGGCAATACCCTAAGGATTGCCTGGCCATGCCAACCTCTCTGGGGAAGCCCCTAGGAGTCTGCTCCTGCCAGCTCACCTTGCCTGGGCAGTGAGAGCAGAGGACTCTCCCTCTCCACTGGCCCTTCCAGAGGTGACTTTACAGCAGTACAGGTGAGAACCACCTCCAGCTCACCTGTGACAGCTGAGCTCCCTGTCAGCTTAGTCCCTGCCCCACCCTTTGTCCCTCCCAAGGTTCCAGGGCATCTAGGCCATTGGATTTCCCAAGAGGCCTAGATGTTTAGCCAGGGCTCCTCCCCCTAGGCAAAAACCTAGCAGGTATCCCCACCTCTCCCTTCCACTGCCCCTGCCCTAGGACTTTCCCTCCTGAATTGGGAGGGGACAATGAACAGGAGCAGAGGATACACACCTTTCTAAAAAATAAGAAATCGAGGGAGGGCAGAAATGAGAGCCTTGAATTAAGTTAATCTAAGGGTTTGATGCTTTAAATCATGGGATCACAACCCTTCAGCCAAGGATACCCAGGAAGGCACCTGTGGTCCAGCAAAGTTGAGTTCATTGACTGGTTGTAGCAAAGGGGGGTGCAACCACAGGGAGCTATGGGCATCTTAACAACGATGTAAAGGACTCTGGCTGGTGTGAGGTGCTTTGGGGGAGAATTCAAGGAAATAGGATCCTGCTCTGGGTCGGTTGCTGGGGGGAGGCAGGTACTACTATGAATGGATGTCATGGTAATTCTTACTGAGAAGGCAAGAATGATGAAGTGAGCCAGGAAAGGGAGATGTTTAGTCATTTTTGTGGTTTGGACAATATTCATGTTTTATCTGTGTTCACACATGTCACATAGTGGCCAGAAAGCAGCCTTGTATAATGCTATGAAATTATGTTTAACAGGAGGAAACCAGGGTCTATTGTGGCCAGCCAGCTCCTGGCCATCAGGGGCCACTTTTATTTCTTAGTAGTTTCAGCCAGTGACCAAAGAGAGAGGGAAGGGACAGATGTTACTCATATACCACATGCTGGGCACTGTGCTTAGCATTGGGCCGACTTTTCTCAATCTTCATCATAGCCCTCTTCCCATTGCACAGATAAGGAAACTGAGGCTCAAGTGGCAACATGCTTGTCAGAGTTGAGAGTAACTGGCAAAATTGGAAATAACCCAGAGCTCTCTGTCTCCGAAGTCCCTTCCACTCCCCTGCTCTTGCCTGGAGACTGAGCTTCCCCCTACTCCTCAAGGCACATGGCCCTGAATTGTGTTCCCATCCCAGCTGGGCCTGAGTGTGTCAGCAGCCACTCAGGCTGGTCCCCTGTGCCTAGAGGTGTGAAGGGTAATGAGGGCTGGTAATTAAGGTTTCTGGAGACATGGCCAGGAGATTTATAGACAGGCTTTGTCAATAACTGTGCTGCCGGCTGCAGATCCAGCGAGACATCGATAAGCACTCATTACAGCTTCTGCCCACTCCCCGCCCTGCCCCCCACCAGCCCCCCCTAGGCTGTCAGCCCGCTTGTTCACAGCACCTCTGTACACAGGCTTCGCTCAATTAATTTGCACTTGTTGGCACCATCTGTTCTTTTCATGTGTCCTTATCGGGAATGCGTGTGTCCTGCCGTTTCCTCAGACGTGCTCTGGAGCAGGGACAGGTCAGCCCTTCTCATACAGGCTGGCTGGGTCATGTCTCCCACCTCAGAATGAGACTCTTCAGGATGGGGCACTGTCTCCCTCGCAATGTAGAATCCCTAAAGACAAGGCTAAGTCTTCCTCCTCCTTCATCTCCTTCCCTCACCCTGGGGAGAGCCAAGCGTGGCCTGAGACCCTCACGAACCCTTCTGAGCCTGGGCCCACCTGAAAGGGCCTCAGCCCTCCAGAGGAAGACCCCTAACCCCACCCCAAAGCCAGCCCCTGGAAGACTGGCAGCCCCTAGGGACTGAGAGGCAGGGCTTCAGTTCTGTTCCTAGCTCTAGGTGCCGCAGCCTAAGGTTTGGCAGGTCACTGCGCCAAGAACAGTGACATTTTTGAGGCACAGGGTTGGGGAGGGGCTCCGAAGCTACTTACAAGTCTGTTTCCCTGAGCGGCATCTGTCAAGGGTGTCTAGACTTGGACAGTTTGCAGTGTGCAGTGGTCGCGGCCTAGTGGCTCCAGGATGCCCACCCAGAGAACCGAGAAAAGGCAGCATCTTGAAGACACCTTCCCTTGGCTCTCTCCCCACCCCAAGGTCTTTGGTAGCCAATATCCCCACCTACTCTTCTCTGGGCCATGCTCTCCTCCACAGGGTCTCTCGGGCCCTTCCAAGTCTGATAGACTATGCCTCTGGCCCTACGCTCAGATTCTTACCCTCAAGGACTATGAATGCTGAGTTGGCCCCACCACAAAAGTTCCATGGGAGGCTAAGCAAACTTGTACTGTCTGGGCTCTGGGTCCTGCACAGCACACTGGGTTTGTTTAGAAGGCAACCAGGCCTCATATGGGGAGGGTCTTTCGGAACTCATAGGCAGGCTTGATGCCAGCATCTAGCTCTGACCTCACCCACTTCACCTAACTATAACAGGCTCCATGCCTGGGTCTGAGCCTGGCACTCAAGGCCCCATGACAAGTCCCCACAAGCCCCCTCTCCCACCATCCACTCCTCTCTATAGATTCCAACTCTCTGCCAGGCTACTTCTCACCTTCCCACCTTTGTTCCTGCTAGTCCCTCTGCTGGAACTGTACCCTCCCTCACACCTGTATCACCTAACAAACTTCTATTCATCCTTGAAAACCCATCTCAGACATTGACATGCCCTCCTATACACCCCTGCCTGCACCCCAAGGTGGGGAGGGGCTGGCCAAGAGGATTCCCCACTATAGCACTTGCCATACTAATTTGTCATGTCATAGCACCTGCTGCCACCTCCACTAGATTGCAAGCTTCTAGGGTCAGAGACTAAGCTTTGGTCTCATGTGTGTCCATGGTGTGTGGCACAGGGACTAGACAAATGGGGCTGCCAGAGAATGTGTACTGAACTGGAGGGACCGAAGTGTCCTTGGCCTAAGTGAGGGAATGACAATTTTCACCCCTCCCTTGCAGATGGGAGGAGACAATTCCTCTTGTCTCCTTGGCTACCCACTAGTAGGGTCTTGCAGGCCTGCAGGCAGGCAGTAGATTCCGAAAGGGTCGAATGCAGATGAACCTCTGGGATACACAGGAGGGGCTTTAGCCAAGCTCCTGCTCCCTTCCTAGCCCCTACCCTGGGCCCATCCTAGTGCCCCTGTGTGCATGCCACTGGAGTCACAGTGAGTCCTTTCCTGCAGCTCTCCAGCTTATGGCTAGCACTTGGCTGGGGCTGTGGGGTGGGACTGTAGTTCCTGGCTTCCCTGTGCATTGAAGACTCAGTGGTGGCACTCCTGCCAAAAGAGGGTTTTAGAAATAGAGGGCCACATTCCCTTGGCACATGTCCCACCTCCAGGTGCTGGTGTTTCTCAGCCCACGTAGCCCATAGCCCATGTGCAGGGACACAGGGCCCCAAGTGCCCACAAATCCCCTCCTAGCTTGGAGCAGAGGCCCTCAGCAAGAGAGAGCTCAAAGGCAACAACAAGATTCCAAAAGCAATGGTGAAAACCACCTAGGCCCTATCTCCTCTCCTTTATCTGACATACTGGGCTCACTGCAGGGTGTGAGGCACTCAGGACAGCCTCAGGATTAGGAGAACGGTGCAGACAGTGGGGCACCAGAATATGGGTGTGGGGCCCAGTGGAGGCCACTGCAGAGGACCAGGGAGGCATACGGACCTGGCAAAGCTGGCTTCAGACTCTCCTACCAGTGGCTGAGCACCATCATAATGTCCTGCACGGCCTGCCCTGAGTTCAGCTGAGCCTCTGCCCTGCATTGTGGATCCCCCAGCCCCAGTGAGTGAGGAAGCTGGAAGCAAGAGCCTTGCCCTGGTGGACTGGAAGGCCAAGGTCAGTTGAGAAAAGGTCTGGGAGGTGGTTAAGAGCACAGACTTTAGGACTAGTTCCCCTCATGCCTCCCTCTTCTCCGCGGAATGGGCGTAACAGTAGTTACTTTACCAGGTTCCTAGTGTCTTCCAGCCCTGCTGAGGTGGGAGGTAGCTGGGGTGCCCAAGTAGAACCACAGGGGTTCATTACTAGACACAAAACAAGGGTGGGCTGCTGAGAGGGAGGGGAGCCCCTTGTGAGAGTAGCACAGGACAAAGTTAGATTGATCAGCTCATGGTGAGCTCCTGTTACCTGTTTCAGGCTCTAGAAATTCAGAAAGGAAGCCAAGGAGAGCAGGAAAGCCTGTGTATCAGGAGACTGTAGATTACAGAATGATCTGCAGAGGCAGGTTGAAGGCGCCTCCCTCCTGTTGGTAGAGGAACTGCATGAGCAAAGGCACACTCAGGATGATCTACACCTGTCTGTTCCCCACAAGGTTCTGAGACTACAGGAAGTGGGTGATGTGGGAGCTGCTGGTGGAAAGACAGTTGCACAGGATACCTTGACCGCCAAACTGGGTGAAGCAAGTGTGAATAAAGTCCCCAACACCACTAGGCATCTCTCTATTCCCCTCCTTTCCCTCCTATCCCAGCCTGGCATCTGCTCTGCTCCTTGAAGGACATCCACAGCCCCACAAAGAACCCCAGTCTTTACATAGCAATTGTCTGGTGTGTCCAGCTGTGCCTTCAGGTGTGGGGCAGGGCCTGGAGAGTTTGTTAGTACCCATTTTACAGATGAAATGCCTGAGACTGGGTGGGTCCCCCTTGGGCCTGCCTGGGCTTCACAGGGCAGGCTCGAGCTGCTCACAGGCTCCTCACCCTCTTAGCAGCCCATACTTGTTCTGTGCCCAGTGATAAGCACCTGAAGTCCTATTTGGGCACCCCAACTGTCTCCCACAGGAGCAGGGCTGGAAGACAGCCATGCCTGGGGTCTGGCTGAGCTCAGTGGGGGCCTCCAAGTGGTACATTATTGATGGGGCTTCTAATTGTGCATTTCCCAAAGTCTATAGGCCTTTGATGAAAAATTCATGGCACACCTGAGGATGGGAGTAGATTCAATCGATTGGCAGATGCAGGGGGAATGGGCCCCACAAGGGGAGGGGCAGCTAGGGCTGGGCGGGGAGGGGCCATCAGTTGGCATTGCCCGCTCCCAGGCTTCTGGCCCAGAGGTGTGGGATGGAAGGAGTTCACAGCAGGAAGCAGCAGCCCCTGGAAGGGAGTCTCAGGCTGGGGTGGGAAGGTCTGGGGCCCACATCCACTATGACTAAGGGCATGACTAAGGGCATGAGAAAGGGGAACAGGGTAACGGGTACCATCCAGGGAGGAAGGCTGGCTCTACCATACACCTCACTTTCATTTCCTTGGAGAAATATTGGACTCCCCAGGGAATTGGACCCTCCTCCTTGTGAGGGCTGCACAGAGGAGGGAGTAGTATTTCTGGAGTTCCTCTTATGTGCCAGGCACCATGCTCAGACCGTTATGCCCACAAGCTCATTTGATCCCCTGACAGCACTATGAGATGGACATTTTACAGAGGAGGAAAGTGAGGCCCAGAGAAGTTAGGTGACTTGTCTGAAGTCATTCAGCTAATGAGCTGCAGAGCCCACTATCTCTCCATGCCACCAGGCCAGCATAGGGACTGTCTTATCCAACTCCCCTGCCCATCATTATTGTACAGAAGAAGAAACCCTATCCCAAAAAGGTGAATTTCATGAAAAATGACACCTGCAAATAAGAAGAGGGAGGATCCCCTGAAACACTGACAGAAGCCAGGGGTCCCCACCCCATGCAGAGCGCTGAGCTAGGCAGCCAGCAGCAGGGTTTGGTGATTCTGAAACAGGCAGAGGTGTCTGTTCGGGATTCTTACTGTGCCATCACTGAGGCCCCAGAGACTCCTATCAGTCATCTATTCAGTCATTAAACAAGTAAACAAATATTTATAAAGTCCCAATGCTGGGCAGGCATCTCCATAGGTACAGATTGGGGTGGGGGTGGGGCATCATGAAAGGCTTTGGAACCAAGGTGGCCTGGAACATCCAGGCTGAGCCCAACTCAGTGGGGAAAAGGAAGACAGACCCCTTCATGCCCTTGGCAGAGGTTTCTGCCGCCTGGGCTGAGGCCAGTTGTATCAGACCACTTGCTTTCATGACTAAGAATGTTTCCAGGTGGTGGGCTGGCTTGTTTGGGTTTGTTTTCCCTTTGCTTCCCAGTAAGTTCCTTTTAAAAAACATCCACCCATGTCTCCACTGAACTAAAGGGAAAGGAATTTGTCAAAAACATCAGGAAAGCAGAGATGGGAAGTGGGGGCGGGGGTGGCGGATATGTACAGCCACAGGGAGCTCTGTGAACCCAGCCTGGGCTGCTGTGCCTGAGGGGACAAGGGGAGAGACAGGCAGGACACAGGGAGACTCAGCCACAGAGAATAAGGCTGAGGGGCAGAGAAAGGGGAGACAGGGATGGGCTAATGCACCACAGAATGGAACAGAGGGCAGAGTTAAAGGGGGTAGGCTGAGGTATAGCTGAGAGGCAGCTGAGCCTGAAGGGAGGGAGTCTGAAGGCCAGAGCCCTGCAGGGCCCCAATGCCCCCCTGGCCCTACTGTCTCCTCATAGTTCCTTGGCCAAGGAGTGAGCCCAGCCTGATCTCAGCCACCCCACCCAAGTTCCCCACCCTGGAACAAGGGAAGTGGCCCCATGGGCCTGCCTGCTTCCAGCTCAGGGCTGGGCTCAGTCACCAGGCAGGCACTTGTTGTAGCAACAGCCCCTGGGGACCCATCCTGGGAAGCAGAACTGCTAGCAGTAAAGATGGAGGAGCCAGGGCCCCCGCCCCCTCCAGCCCCCAAGGCTGCCTTGGGCCTCGTTAACAGCCACTCTGTAAGTTGCCCCCACACCCACTAGTTCTGGAAAGATGAGTCAGCTCACCTAGAAGGCAGGTGTGCTGGTTATGTTCCTGGGCAGTCCATAGAGATATTCTCAAATCTGGTGCCAGTGGGGGGTGGAGCAGGAGAGGACCAGGACATTGGCCCCTAAATGTCCATGGTCACAGGAACCTTCTATGGGGCTCTCCCAGCCCCAGATAGGCCTCCCCTGAGCCCAAACACAGGAACCCAGAGCAAGGGGGAAGGAAAGACTTCTGGGAAAATCCCTCAATATGACTATTTTCTCCTGGTAACCCAGCCCGAGCTCTGGTAGAAAGAGGCTGGCCTGGTGACCAGGCAGTACAGAGGTGATGCAGGCAGAGAAAGCAGCTCAGCCCCAGGCCAGGCTGGAGCTGCCTAGGTTAGCATAACCTTATTCATTCTCACCCCAGTTACCAAAGCATTTCCTCTTCCACTGTGGCAGAACCCCAGAGAGCAACCCCAGCAGGGATTATGCCCCCAGCATGCAGATGAAAGGGCACAGAGCCAGCAAGGGCCTATCTATCTCCAGGTCACACAATAGCTGTGAGCAGAGGCTAGGTCAGAACCCAGGGTCCTGGGCCCCAGCAGGGGCTCCTCCCCCACTGCCTATGGGGCATTCCACAGGTAGCAAAGCTCTAACTAAAGGGTGACCAGTGGGGAAGGGCCCTTTGACAAAGAGAGAGCACAAGGGCTGGGATCTGTCCCCTCACCATCCCCTCAGTGCCCAGCCCTCTGTCTAGGGACAAGCTGTTGTCAGCAGAGGCAAGACTCAGCCATATGCCCCAGGAGGAGGGATTGATAGGAGGGCTTGGGTAGCCTGGGGGTCTTCCTGGAGGAAGAGGGCCCAGAGTGGAGCCTTGAGTTGAGCATGGTTCCGGAAGACCTGGGAGGGGACATGGGAATGGGAAGACAGCATCTTCCAGGAAGCCCCACCCCCACCACAGCCCAGCCTGGGTACTATTGTCCAGACCAGACCCAATTAGCGCAGGGGCCAATTAGGCGAGGCTAGGGTCAGCTGCTGGCCAAGGTTCCGCCACCCCTCAGAGCTTCACCAAGCCAAGCACAAAAGCTTTCTAGGCACCATCTCTGCTGCAGCAAGAAAGGAAAAAAGGCACAAAAGAAAGGGAAAATTCACTTCTTTTGTTTCTTTGCTATTACCACGGGCTGAACAAAGAAGTAACTGCCTCCCGCTCCAGGAGGGCAGCTTCCATAGAGCAGGATCTCTGTTTTAATCAGCGATTTGCACAGAATTGTTATAGCTGGGAGGCCCAGATGACAGTTGAGGGGAACCAGGAGCAGGTATCTCGGGTGAGCAGCATCTTGGTTCTAGAAACGTCTGCGACTCCTGACTGCCCTCTTTCCCAGACCAGAGATCCCTCGGCTGGCGCTCAACCCATCGTACTGCCTCTGTGACGGGTGCAAACTTCGAGACCTGCTCCAGGTCTCTCCTCACAGATCGATCCGCTTCCCTGCCTCCAAAGTGCCAGGCCCGTGATGTTGGCCTCCGTGCCTTTGTTCAGTCCCAGCCCAGTCCAATCAAATCTCACCTGGGCCTCAAAGGCCAAGCTCCATCCCCTCTCCCTGCCACCGCCACTCCCCCTGTAATTACACTCCTAGGGCATGAGCGGTGTCCCATGGCAGGGCCTACTCCTACTGGAAGTCTCCCCACCCCCAAACAAAGCTGAGCCTTGGTGCAAATGCTGGCTGCCAGGCCTTGCTGGAGAGAGGAGATATATACCAAGACAGAGCCCAGAGTGGGGTTTGGGAGTCTGCAGCCCCCTGGGGTGTTGGCAGATGGAGAAGGAACCCACTAGTGCCAGGCCTCCTCCAGGCTCCCACCCCAAGGATAAGGCCTCATGGCAGAGACCTCCATGCCCAAACTTCCCAGCCTTTGTGTCTTGGAATACAGCCACTTTCATTCAGCCATGTCCTTGCTGCCTCAGTGTCCTCATCACCCAAAAAGAGTCACAGCCCTCCCTTGCCTGCCCTCTGGTGGTGACACAATTCAAAAGTGAATAGAAGGAAAGAAATAAGCTTGTTCTGGTGGCCAATGGATTCTTTTGTCACATGGTCCCACAATGAGTAGGAAAGGAGCTTGGCTGGGTGGTCAGCAGCCAAGGACAGAGGGGCAGGGACCCAGTGGCATTGGCCTAGGTGTTTCTGGGAGTAAGGGGGCTGCTTAACCACAGTGAGAGCCTATCTCTGGCAAATCCCAGTCTCTTCCAGCAAAGCTCCAGGCACAGGCTCCATCCTCTCCCTCTCATCCCTCAGATCTGGGCTCTTGTTTTCTGGGGGAGGCCAGCATTGATTTGCAAGCTGAATGTTTCCATTTTATTTTAAAGAAATTCCCCTTGAAAGTAATGGAGAGCTTAGATTAGCTGAGCGAGACCTCTGACATCCTGAGAAGACCTGAAAGAGTCCTGCCAACCCAATGGCAAGAAATCTGGCAGAAGCAGAATCTGGGTCAAAGGTTTGCTGGAGAAAGTCAGACAGGCAGAAAGGTCCTTCCCTACTATCAGAGTCTCCTGAAGCTAGGGGGCATGGCATGCTAGGGGTCCCTGTCCAAGAGGGAGTACCAGGCTAGGGTAGGTCAGGGAAGGCTTCTTGGCAGAGGTAGGTAAGATTTAAGATGGAAAGGGACCCAGAAGGCTTGGGCCATGGGTGGAGTGGCTGGGGCTAAATTCTTTTTTTTTTTTTTGAGTCAGAGCCTCAAGCTGTCCCCCTGGGTAGAGTGCTGTGGCATCACAGCTCACAGCAACCTCCAACGCCTGGGCTCAAGTGAGTCTCCTGCCTCCGCCTCCCAAGTAGCTGGGACTACAGGCGCCCACCACAATGCCCGGCCATTTTTTGGTTGCAGCTGTCATTGTTGTTTGGCGGGCCTGGGCTGGATTCGAACCTGCCAGCTCAGGTGTACGTGGCTGGCGCCTTAGCCCGTTGAGCCACAGGCGCCGAGCCTGGGGCTAAATTCTGAAAGGAGACCTAGTTACACTGAGAAGGACCTCTTCAAAGTTCAAAGCTGGAAATTTATCATGAGGGCCCATGGAAGCCATTAGAGGGATCTAAGAGGTAAAGGAGAATGTTCCAATTAACTATTGTTGCATAACAAACGACCCTAAAATGTGGTTTAAAACAATAACTTTTTCTTTTATAAATACATCCTGTAGTTTTGTGGGTCAAGGACTCAGCCAAGGCACAGCAGGGGGGTCTCCAGTCTACTCTACAATGGCAGAGCCCTCAACTGAGGTGACTTTGGGGCGGGGCTGGAGCAGCATGGAGCTATGTGGACCTCACTCTCCCCCACCTGGTTAGTCTGGGCTTCTTCAGTCTTGGGCCAGCAGGAAGGTAGCAGGTCACAGGGAAGAGTTGGGGTTACTTCCAGATGGGTTGTGTGCCCAGCCCCTATCCTTCCCAACCAGCCTCACTGTCTTCCCTGGGGCTGGCTCAGGACAGAGGTCCAAGCAGAGGTTCACAATTCACTGTGTGACCTTGAGCAAGTCACTGTGCCTCTCTGGCCCCATCATCAGAACCTCTGAGGTGGGAGTTCCAGGGCTAGCGGTCAGGGAAGGCAGGGTGGACCTCCTGAAGGAAGGATATGTGTGCCCGGAGCTGAGGACAGCCCAATTCATGCCACAACAGGAGCTGTGGGGCACTCAGGCCAGCCTAGTCTATCTTGGGCTGCAGCCGGAGAGTCTATGGGAGGCGGCTGCCCTCTGCCGGCTCTAAAGGTAAACACATGCAGGCAGCCGGGCCCACCAGCAACTGATCCCACCTGGGGACTCAGTGATGTGGTGGCTGCCCAGGGAGGGAGAAGGAAGAGAGGGTGTGTGCCCCATCCAGCAAACCAATCTTCTGCACCCACTCCAGCCACAACCAGCCTTGCCACCCACACTGCACCAGACAGAGCAACCTGGCCCAGGCCTCTTTCCCCACTCCACACCCCCACTTCCACCTTCAGCCCCTGTTCCCCTATGCATCCCTCCCCGCTATCTTCTGATTCTCCAGGAAATCCTCTCTCCTCACCTCCATGCCTCTCCTCCACGCTGTGTCCCCAGTTACCTGTGTCCCTGCTCAGCCTCACTCCCCTTAGATCTCAGCCTACAACCCAGCATTCAGAACACTGGCCAAGGTCACCAGGGGCCACCTCTCCAACCACACCCAGGGGAAAGTTACTAAGCCTTCTCTTTGTTTTTTTCAAAAAGCTTTTATTTATTTATTTGTAGTTTGGGGCCGGGGCTGGGTATGAACCCACCACCTCCAGTATATGGGGCCAGTGCCCTACTCCTTGAGCCACAGGTGCTGCCCTGAAAATTCTTTTAAATTGTGAACTGTGACCCACACGCAGAAACATTGGGTCACAGGTCACCATTTAAAAGATTTGCATTGAACAATATTATAGAATACAGGCAATTTCCAGGTTACCAACGAAATAGGGCCTATAGGTTTGTTCTTACGTTGAATTTGTACGCAAATTGGAACAGGTATATTTCCCCATTACCTGTAATAGCCTCCATGCAATTGGTACATCAGTGGATATTCGCAACTTGGGAACTTAGTGTAATAGCCTCCATTTGTAAGTGCAGGTTATACTTAAGTCAGATGTTTGTGACTCAGGGACTGCCTGTGTAGCCAATTATTATAAAGCAAACATCCATGAAACCACCATCCAGGTCAAGAACTAGAGCATCTCTGGAACTCTGGAGCCTCTCGCGCCCCTCCGAGCCACACCCCTGCTCTCCTGGATGTGACGGCCCTGCCAGCTTCACTTCCTTGCTTTGTTTCTTTAAGCTGTCATCACCAAAGTATACCTCTTGGACCACTATGGCCTAGTTTTACATTTTTACCTTTATTGAAAGGGCACCATGCTGTATATGTGGTTTGCTCACCTTGAGGGGTGGGGGGGCTCACCTGCCTCTTGCTGTGGTTCCTTCTTCTCAATGCAGTGTGAAATCCACTGTGTGGCCCCCCACCGTCTCTCCCCAGTAACTCCCGACTGTCTCAACAGCTCCTTGATGCTTCTGTGAAGGTGGATTTTGTTGGCCGCTCAGGCTATCTCCAGTGGCAAGTTCATCTCTATTACCCAGCCTGCTGTCACCTGGGCAGATGCTCAGCTGTCCTGTTGTAGCTCTCTGCACCTCGGTTGGCTTTGCCAGCCTGCTCTCACCCTTGTCCTCCTGCCTCTTTGGCAATCACCCTGGTTTTGAGGGCCCCTCTTCCCACCACTCTTTGTCCTCAAACTCCCCTCCTCATTTCAACTTCTCCCCAACTCTGAGAATCCACTCCCTTCCCACGACTCTAGGACCACTGAGGCTGCCCTCCCAACTCTCTCCTGCAAGGCCACCATCGGCCACCTGTCACCCACCTCTACCTGGAGTCCCGCAGGCACCTCACCCCCCAGTGTGCCCTCCTCCCCAACCCAGCCCCCCCCCTGCCTGCTCCAGGGGCGCACCTCCTCCACCCAAAAATCCCAGGCTCTGCCCCCTCCACCCCCACCTTCCTGTGCTCTGCTCAGTGCCCAATTGTCTGCTGGCCTGTGGCTACATAGGTCCCATGAGTCTCAGCCAGATCCAACTCTGGGCCTCCATCCCCCATCTGTCCTCAGTGCTGGGCAGCCAGAGGGATCTTGTCACCAACACCCCCAAACCCAGCTTAGTCCCTTCAGCAGCCTGCGGGATGGCATCCAACTCCTGAGACTGGCCTTCGAGGCCTCTGCACTCACTCCCTGCACTCTGCCCTCCTCACACACACTCCAGCCTCCCTGCCTTTACCAGAGGTCTCTGCAGCCACACCCCTGCACTCACTCCCTGCACTCTACCCTCCTCACACACACTTTGCACTCCCTGCAGAGTGTCTGCTCTGCCCAGGCACCCTCTCTCCACCCATGGTGACACCTACTCATCCTCCTAGAGTCAACTCAGATTATCACCACCTCCATGAAGCCTCCCTGGATTCCTAGGCTGGGAAAGAATCTTCTCTAAACTCCCCTCTGTGGCAGATGTCATTGCTGTCTCCTCAGTGTATGTGGAAGACCACCTACTCCGTGGCTCAGTATGGCACAGACCTGGCACGGAGCTGGCACACATGGTGCTCAGCAAGTGATGGTGACTGGGGGTTTATTGTGCTGCTTCTAGCTTGGGCTTAATACTGAGTCTCTGTCACCTTGAGAACGCCACTTCCAGCCTCAGTTTCCCCACCTGTACAATGAGGGTACAGGGCTCTCTGGTCAAATAGTTAGTGGTAGACACAGACATATGTGGATGAGGTGGCCCAGATTCTGCCACGAATGTTCATCGGGGCAGGGCTGCATTGCCCTCCTCAGGCTTTTGCAAAGCCAATCACCACCCTCCTCCTTAATGGAAGCTGAGCCTCAGTTTCTGTAAAATGAGAGTGGTCACACAATCATCCTTGTGCCCAGTGTCCAGGGCTATTATAAGAACGATTTTTAAAGAAAAAAAGCACTCAAAGGTGGTGCAGGGAAGGGAGTTACCATTGCTGGCACCCGAGGTGCCGGGGCCTGGTCTGGCCCTCCTCTCAGGCCCTGGTATCCACAGTAGCCCCCTTTGAGGTGGGGTGACTTTCCCATTGCACAGATGAGGACACTGAGGCTCAGAGAACAGCTGCCCCTTACCACAGGCAAAGAGGAGGTATTGGTGCTGCAGCAGTGCTCAGTGGCAGTGGGACAATTTGAACCCAGGACCACCTACTATTTCTCACCTCGGCAGCCTCTGAGAGCCAGGCTCCTGGTGGTGGAGTGTCAGGGGTGGGGAGGATATGGTGAGCACTCAGGTGCCGACACAGTGGCTTTGCAGTCAGTGGCCCTAGAGGACATGCCTAGTGGCCCTAGAAGACAGAGTAGGAACCGGCACCCTGCCCCTCCCCCAGCAGGCAGTGGTGGGGCAGGACCACAACAGGAATCTGGGACACAGTGTCTTGCACGTTCCCAAGGCCGGGCTGTGACGCATGGCCTTGGGAGTGGGAGCTGTGGGGGGAGGTCAGGGCTGCCCACCTGCAGCTGCGCTGCCCAAGGTCCTGACTGTGCGTGTGGGGAGCCGAGGACGGAGGACACGTCCACAGGTTCACATGAGTGTAGAGCACTGGCAGGATGGAGATCTAGGGGCCAGTGCCAGGACCCCCATCTGGGAAGCCCTCACTCTCAGAGCATGGCCAGGCTGGGGGCAGAGGGAACGGACCTGTGGAAGGCTCCCAGGGCTAGTCTCCGAGGGTTGGAGTCGTCCAGCAGGGCCTGTCCAGCTGAGGCAGTGACCCCATGCTCTCCCTCCATCTCCTTCTTTCTACTGACCCAGCTTTCTTCCTCTCTCAAGGGAGGATGTTAATAGCAGGGATCTGCTCACCCCTCCCAGGACTCCTGAGCTGGAGAACAGTGGAGTCCCAGAAAGGATGAACCCCTGAATGAGAAGAAGGGTGATCAGATTCAGCCCCAGGGGTAGGCCCAGGGCCTGCAGCCACTTCCCTGTGGTGCCCTCCATGGACACACACACCCCAGTTACAGATGAGATCATATCAATCTGCCACGTGCTCTTTCATTTCACAATAGAATGTGGCCATCCCTCTGTGTTAGCACAATTAAATCTAGGTCATTCTTTATAACTCTGCCCGGGGTCCAGAGCCTCAGCACGCCGTGGTATAAGACCACAAACTACACTGCAATGAGCATCCTTGAACATGTGTGTGTGTGTTTCTCCAGGAGATAAACCTGGAAGCCAAGAAACCGATTTGGATGCTATTATAATTGTCCAGAGCAGACATGATAAGAGTTTGAACCAGGCTGAAGAAAAAGGGGACAAATTTCCTTTGTCAAAATATCATGAGCTTTTCTCTCCAGCCAGCCTGCTGGGCCCCTTAACCCCTCATCAGTCATGGGCTGCCATAAATGGAAGATCCTGAGCACAGCAGAAGAGGAGAAGGCGTCTAGGGGGCAGCAAGGAGGAAGAGGAAGGAGTCTGACCTGACGACTACGAGTACAGCAGCTAGTAGAACATAAATGGGTTGGGATGAGAACAGCATCTTCCAAATTATACCTGTCTGGGCAAGGGCCCTGAGTGTGTGTGGTCTCTGGACTGAGTCTCAGTTAACAGTGCAGTCCAAGGACACCAGATGGGCAGATCTAGAGGAGCCAAGACCTGAAGCTCAACTAGGGTAGATGCTGGGAGATGGACCTGGCACAGGCACCAGTTAGGAGGAGTCCAGCCAGAAGGCTAGACAGTGACAGATGACAAGTGGTATCTGATGAGGCCCTGTTGTCTGGGGACCTCTCCTTCAGAAGCCAAGGCCTACCATGCAGCAGGTGGCAGGCAGTGGCAGAGGAGCCAGGCCACATTCGCAGTCAGTTTGGGGCCAGGATGGGATCTGGGGACAGAGCTCTACTTCCTGGGGGCATGAGCCCCCTTCCCCATGTGCGAGGCCTCCCACAGCTTCAAGAAGCCCAAGGCCACCAGGACTCAGCAAATTTACTTCCCTGCTTCCACAGTCTCCCACGTCCCAGCTCCTGCCACCTCTTCCTCTACCCAAATCTTTCTGGATTCATGTTTGGGATTCCCTTTTCTATTGTGCTATTTAGATTTAAGAAACTCCCTTCATGAAATTTTTATAATTTCTGATTATAAAACAAATGCATATATATATAGCTAATTAATTTTCCTATGTATACAAGCATGTGTATGAGCAGACATGAATTTTTTTTTCCCAAATGAGTATTGCACAGTCTGTTTTTGCAATTTGCTTTTATCACTTCTCATCATATTGTGAAGTGTCCATGTATGAGGGCATCATGGCAGGACTGATGCTTAATAACACAGGCTGATGGCCCCGCAGACCTGGATTTCAGATCCTGGCTCTGCCAATCATTAGTCTTATAACTAAACAAGTTATTGGCTTCTCTGGGTCTTGGTCTCCTCATCAATAAGTGGGGATGACTGTAGTACCTGTCCTCATAGGCTTGTCGTGGGGACTGAGGGAGGACACATAAAACACTTAGAAGCAGCGCTGGCACATAGTAAATGCTCAGTGAGCCTCAGATGCTAGATAATTTACTCCTAACATGAAGACTGAGTGCAGCTTCCAGCCCCCACCTTGAAACCTACATCATATAGCTGGATCCCAACCTCCACCCTGAGTCCTTACCTGGGTCTCCTGGGCCCACTGTGGGTCCTTTACTGATGGCTAGGCTGACGTCGGGGAAGGAGCTGATGTGAGCTCGCAAATTGCATTCAGGGGGCTGTCTGAGAGGTTCTTCCCTAGGCTTTCAGTGATGTAGGGAGGAAGGAACCAGAAGAAGAGAATGGAAAGGGGAGAAGGCTAAGAGCCTTAGACTCGGGACACCAAGTGTCTGTTGCCCACAGGCTTTCTCCCCTGGCATCTGGGCCCTGGGTCCCCCTCAGCTGGTATCATAGTACACGCTGTGGTCATGGGAGGGAAGATTAGTGCGGCTGGGTGGGTGGGGGTGAGAACCCAGTCCATCACAACCACCCTCTAGAGACTCGCTAAGACTCAGGGGCATGGTGTGGGCTCAGGCTGCTTGTTGGCCTTGGGGGTGAACCCTCCAGCTTCCAAGTGTGGGTGAAGATGTGGGATAGGGGCTCTATGGGACAGAGGTCTCAGCTCTGGGCTCTGGGCTCCACAGGAGTTGAACAACTACCGGCGGGCCATGAAGAAGATGGCAGAGGACATCCTGTCACTGCAGAAACATGCCAGCATGCTGGAGGGGGAGAACCGCATGCTGAGGAGCCAACTGACCGAACTGGAGGCAGAAGAGGAGGAGGGCACAGCCCAGGAGGCCCAGAGTCTGGGTGAGACCAATGAGGGCATCCAGCCACCTGCCTGGGCCTGGGCTCTGGATTGTGTGGTGGGTGGCAGGGAGCTTTTCCCAGATGTGCTTGCACCTGGACTCAGGCTCTCTCGGGGATGGGAGGTGGAGAATGCACTTCTGTCTGAAGCCCCAGGGGAGAGCCCCCTGCCTTCTTCCCAACCCCCATCCCCTCCAACAGTGTCCATGAAGCAGAAACTGATGCTGAGCGAGATGGACATGAAGAAACTGAGGGACAAGGTGCAGCATCTGCAGAACGAGCTGATTCGAGTGAGCCGGGACTGGGGCGGGCAAAAGGAGCGAGAGTGGGTGGTGTTGGGAGAAGTTCACAGGAGCAGGACGGACAGCAGGAAGAGGGAAGGGTGCCCGGCCAAGTGCAGGACTCGGCAGATGGGCCAAACAGGACTCCCAGGCACCCATTCGTCCCCACTCCCTTGCAGAAGAATGATCGAGAGAAGGAGTTGCTCCTTCTGTACCAGGCTCAACAGCCACAGGCCGCGCTGCTTAAACGGTATCAGGACAAGCTGCAGAAAATGAAGGCACTGGAGGACACTGTGCGGCACCAGGAGAAGGCAGGTGCCAGAGGGGCCACCCCCAGAGGCCCACCAATGACAGCAGGGTATGGCGCCCCCCGGCCAGCCCAGTCTCTGCCCTGCCCTCCAGGTGATCGAGAAGATGGAGCGGGTGCTGGAGGACAGGCTGCGGGAGAGGATGGAGCCCCCGCCTCCCAATAGGCTGCAAGGCAAGCCCAACATGGGTGCATCCGCTCCCCGAAGTGAGTGAGTCTGTGCCCCAGCTCTGCTCTCTCTGGGAGGCCCTGCCTTCCCAGAGCCACCTAGCTTTGGGAGAATCTGCCAAGGGGGCTCATTGCAGGTCAGAAAGCACCAGGATTGTGCTGCTCCCTGCATGTTCCTTCAGGCACTGAGACTCCCAGAGGTGTCCCGTGGGCTCTCTCCTTCCCTGGCAGCCCTTTGAGGCACAGTTGGGACACAGTGTTAAGCCAGGCTTGAAGGAGGCACTCTACACACTAGAGCAAGCAGAGAGGCGCTTCCCCAGGCAGCAGTTCCTGCCTTCTAACTCCAGGATGCTTTGAATTATTTGCCCATCTCCTCATACATTCAAAGCTTCTGCCTCTGCAAATGAACAGACATACTTTGATTAAGTCAATGACTTGTTCCCCCCCTCCCTCAATTGATGTTGACCAAAGCCACTGATTAGCTTTGATAAGCAGGAAAGAACCAGGTGCCACCTTATCAGGCCAACCCAAAGCAAGGGATTTCTGGAAACCAACCTGAGCAGCCTCACCATGGTCCCCCGTGTGGCCAGTCCTATGCTCAGTCTTCAGGGAAGGAGTGTGGAGGGTCCTAAAGGTCTTTATTGATAGAAATCTGAGCCAGCCTTTTAGGAACATAGGTCATCCAGGAGTCTGGGTGAGAGACCAAAAAGGCAACCCAGGGAAAAGCCTAGAAAGATAACCTGAGGAGTGTGGACCTGATCCCACTGGCAGTAGGGAGCCACTGAAGGTTTGGAAACAGAGGAGGGGCAGATGGGAGCAAACTGCTGGGCAAATCAGGGCAGGGCCATAGAGGCAGGAAAGCCCATCTCACCAACATCTGCGGCCTTATCTGCAGCCCTACCTACGCTCTCAGCCTCTGGCCTTCCCCTGGGTTCTACAGGAGAGAACCTGCCAGGCGACCTTTACTCGGTGCTGCTGGCAGAAAACTCAAGGCTACGGGCAGAGCTGGATAAGAACCGCCACCAGTCAGCCCCCATCATTCTGCAGCAGCAGTCCCTGCCGGTAAGAGCCGCTGGTACAGGCTTGGCCTGGGCTGCCTGTGCCGGTCACTGGGTGCCCAGCAATCACCCACAGCACAATCTAAGTTGAAGATCTAGCCTGGGAACTCAGCATCGCAGGGTCTCCAATCTGGCTGGAGTCTCCTGGAATCTGAGCACTCAGGCCTTGCTTTTTTCCTCTGCGGGAACACGTGTACCTGAGAGTGTCACCTTTACCCTCATCTAGCATCCTAGGAGAAAGCAAGCCCCTAACTGACCCTTGATGCCTAAACCCTGACCCTTTTTGTCATCTGGCTGGCCTCTACCTGGACCCCACACAGGTCTCTCAGAACTCCCTTCTGAGGCATTTCCTGGGGTCGGTGCAACTTTGGAGAGCCCTTTTCCCCCATCCCAGGTGGACCCTGGGGAGTTGGGAGCAGGAGGAGACTTGGCAGACAGGCTGCAAGAGACAGATGGCCCAGGCCACTCCAAGTGCACAGACACCCTTCCCACACAGGTGGGTGTCCCAGAGCCCAGAAATGCCCAGCCCCCGCCCCCACTTCTGAGGCAGCTACAGTGCCCCTCGCTTTACACAGACCCAATGACAAAACATTTGGAATTAGGGAAGAGTGGGCAGGGCAGGGGCACAGCACAGTTTTCTCTGCATCCCAGATTCACGGGAGGTGAGCTCTGTCTGGAAACACAACTAATGCATGACATCCAGGTAAAGTGTGAGGGCCGGGCATCCTTGCTCCACAGAGACTTCCAACTCAAGGTTCCTTTTTGTGCACTAGAGGGAGCTCCGGATGCATTTTACATTTTGAAAATAAGATATGTTAAAAACTTCATGCACCCAAAATCTGTGCAGGGAAACAGCTGTGGCAAAAGCACATTCTGAACTTCAGGAAGAGCCTGGGTCTGAGTCTCTGCACCAGAGATCTGGTCTCCCCCTCAACACCTTATGGTTTCCTGAGCTCACACGTCTAGCAGCCCCCAGCTAGGACCATTCGTGAATTCTGCTTTGCCCACAGGATATCCTCAGCAGTTCCTCAGACAAGTTTAACCTTCTGGCCAAACTGGAACGAGCTCAAAGCCGGATCCTGTCCCTGGAGAGCCAGGTGGGTGAGGTACAGGGGTGGATCAGGCTGGGCCAGGCTCACTGTACAGTTGTGACAAAGGTCAGTGCTCAGTGTATGATGAGAGTCAAGGCTCAGTCTGAGTAGGATCAGGACTCCGTGTGTGAACAGAGTGAAGCTTCAGTGTCTGAGCAGGATCAGGGGTCAGCGTGTGAGCAGGGTCAAGCTTCAGTGTCTGAGTAGGATCATGGGTCAGCATGTGAGCAGGGTCAGGCTTCAGTGTCTGAGTAGGATCAGGTCTCAGCGTGTGAGCAGGGTCAAGCTTCAGTGTCTGAGTAGGATCAGGGGTCAGCATGTGAGCAGGGTCAGGCTTCAGTGTCTGAGTAGGATCAGGGGTCAGCGTGTGAGCAGAGTCAGGCTTCAGTGTCTGAATAGGATCATGGGTCAGTGTGTGAGCAGGGTCAGGCTTCAGTGTCTGAGTAGGATCAGGTCTCAGCATGTGAGCAGGGTCAGGCTTCAGTTTCTGAGTAGAATCAGGGGTCAGCGTGTGAGCAGGGTCAGGCTTCAGTGTCTGAGTAGAATCAGGGGTCAGCGTGTGAGCAGGGTCAGGCTTCAGTGTCTGAGTAGGATCAGGGGTCAGTGTGTGAGCAGGGTCAGGCTTCAGTGTCTGAGTAGGATCAGGGATCAGTGTGTGAACACAGTGAAGCTTCAGTGTCTGAGTAGGATCAGGGGTCAGTGTGTGAGCAGGGTCAGGCTTTAGTGTCTGAGTAGGATCAGGGGTCAGCGTGTGGACAGGGTCAGGCTTCAGTGTCTGAGTAGGATCAGGTCTCAGCATGTGAGCAGGGTCAAGCTTCAGTGTCTGAGTAGGATCAGGGATCAGTGTGTGAGCAGGGTCAGGCTTCAGTGTCTGAGTAGGATCAGGACTCAGTGTGTTAGCAGAGTCAGGCTCAGTCTATGACCAAAGTCAGTGTGAACTCAAGATAAGGGCTCAATACATTAGAGAAGGCTCATTTGTGTTTTAGACTGTCTTATTATTTGGCCTCTCACCCTCACCCCTGCTACCCCAGAGGTCTCTTGGGAAGGTGTCTGGCCCACATTGTCCATAGCTTTGCATTCTGCCCAGAGTGCGGGCTCAACCCCTGGTTGTTCCAGCTCTCAGGGATGTGGCTTGCTGCCCACTGGGCCTCCAATTGTCCTTCTCTTTGTCTACAGTTAGAGGACTCAGCTCGACGCTGGGCACGCGAGAAACAGGACTTGGCCATACGGCTGCAGGAGCAAGAAAATGGCTTCAGACACCCCTCAAACTCCATCATCACAGAACGGCCAGTGAGTGACCCCTCCAGAGAAGTTCCTGGGGGTTCAGGTGATGGAGCAGAAAGCCATTCCAAGTTACTGGGCCCTGAGAAAAACCACTGGCAGGCCTCCTCCTGGGCTAACAGCCAGAAGTCCTAGGAACAAATTCCTCCTCTGTTACCATCTAACAACCTGTCCTGGTCTTAGTCTTCCTGCCCGGCTAAGGAACAGGAACACTCTGACAAGACTACCCCTCCTCCTATGGGAGAGGGGTAATGAGGAGGTGACTGTGTAGGGTGTGCTGACCCTGACTGTACTTTAGGAACTGACTTTGCTCAGGACAAAGCTTGTGCCACGACCTGGTTCCACAGTGCCTCAGACTGTCCTGGTAGCATGCCCTTTCTAGGCAGCTGCAATGTTCACACAGGCTCCCGAGAACAAACAGGCCTGTTCACCACTTCCCCCCAAGCTCAGTCCTGGGACCACCTAGCCTCTAGGGTGGCTCTTCTCCTGCTCCTGAGCCAGCAGCACTTTGCTAATGGCCACGGGCTCAGCACTCCTGGGAGAGGCTAAGAAGGCTGAGGGAACCAACAAGGGACAGAGGGCTACCTTTGCAAACTCATCGGAGGCCTGGGGACGGTTAGAGAAATTAAGTGTGGTCTGCTGTGATAAACTGTGTTTAGAAATCTTTGAAAAGTCATGGCCCACTGGGTTCTGGATCCTCTGAGGCATGGCTTGCCAGGCAAGGCGCCCTTGAAGAGGTCACCCACCGAGAATGGGAGCCATACTCACACACCTTGCTTTGCATACCACAGAATGCCCCCACCCACACCAAGGACCTCAAGCGGCCCTCAAAGCTGGAGCCCTTGCTGTCCAGCTCAGACGCTAAGCTCAACGAGCCCGTGAGCTCCCAGGTGACTTCTAAGTCTCAGCAAGCCTGAGTGCTGGGACAGGTCTCCTTCTCTGTGTGGACAGTCTCATCCTCGCCCACTAAAAATGACTTTATTAAATGCTGTAGGTCCATGAGTATGTGCCTCTTTTCTGGGCTGACTTCCTCCTCCCAGACCCCACACTTGATATGCACAGCCACATAGCCCCCTGCCTCTCCCAGGAGCTAGCATCTTTGGAGAGCCAGAGGCCACAGTAGACTCAGGAGAGTGAAGAGAAGACTACTTCCCAAGCAGGGGCCAGGGAAACAAGCAGCTTCTAGACCTCCAGAAAAAAAGAGGCCACCACCAGAGGCCAGTTCTATTGGGAGATAAGAGGGAGGCTAGGACTTTCCATTTGCCCCCAAACATCTATTACGTCTGAAGTCCCTCTTTCATTAAAGATAGGGTCTCACTCTATTGCCCAGGCTGGAGTGCAGTGGCATGATCATACTCACTGTAGCCTCAAACTCCTGAGCTCAACCAATCCTCCTGCCTCAACCTCTCAAAGTGCTGGGATTACTGACAGGAGCCACCACCACACCTAGTTTGAAGTCCCTTTTTTCAAATGTGGTTTATCTGTCTCTTGAGAAGGAAAAGACTTGGCGCTTTCTTGTGGCAATCAATTACAAATCAGTGTGAGATGTCCTGTTAACCATGATGGGCTGAGTTGGCAATGTTACATCCAAATGTATCCAGGGACAGGAGAGTAGCTGGGGCCAGGGAAAGAAGATTCCCATGGAGAGTGAGGAGGCCTGGGTTCTAGCTGCAAGTGTGCTTGTCTGACCTCAGGTGGCCCCAGCAACCTCTCTGGACTTCACTTTCCCTATCTGTCCCATGCAGCATTTGACCTCTTTTATAGTGAGGATCTAATATTTGTGAGTTAAAGGTGACTCAAACCCAGAGGAGACAAAGGAAACAGGAAGGAAGGCTACATAGCGAGGGGACGAAGTCTCCTTAAGTGGAACCAGAACCTGTGGGCCTGTAGGAGATGCCAAGCCCACCAGCCCACTGTCCAAGCTGGGCTAGCTCCCCTGTCTGCCTGCAGAACTTAGACTTAGCTAGCCAAGGGTCAGGAAGAGTCAGGAAATGTGGAACTCAGAGGGAGTTAAGGGAGCTGAAATTGAGACCAGCGTCCCACGGTCTAAATAATGCTGTTCCTGCCTACTTCCCAGGACCTGGACAAGGGGCACATTCCCCTGGAGCAAGAAGATGAGGCTCGGGGCAAGCCCAGAGGAAAGTCAGGGGGAGTAGAGGAAGCATGCTGGCCTCTCGTTCCCAGGGTCAGTTACTTCCCACCAGCACCTAGGTGACATGGTGTCACCTCTCCCACAGTCCTCAGCCCTCAACACCCCCAAAACTCTGTCTGGACCTTGGCAGGAAGTCGTCATGACCACAGGCCACTCCCACCCAGAATTCAGCCAAACAGTGAGCCTCATCCCTTTCCAGGTGGGCCCACCCAGGAAGGCAGGACTGACCCACACCTCTCAGGCCACCCAGTCCTCTCTGCAGAACCCACAAGTTCCTTCATCCCTTTGATGGATGCTTCTGTAACTCCCAGCATCATGGCAGTAATCCCCCCCCACACCTCACTCCTGCCCCAAGGCTGATCCTGCTGGCTCCTGAACTGCTGTGGGTAGGTGGGTCAAAGCAGAGATGTCCTCAGGTATGGCTGTCTTGGATCCCCCAAGCATGCCCCAGATCCCACTGTTGACCCAGGATCAGGGAGAATCCCCATGGGACTGATGAACCCCTTAGGAGTCTGATGGAAGTGAAAGCATTACATTGCTCAGCCATTTATTGCCTTCATGGGTGGGTGAAGAGAAGCAGGTCAACTGGGCTGGGGCAGGCGACCACTGAGAATCCAATGCACCTGTCAGTGGTTGGGCAGATGGTGCAGGGCTGGGGACAGAGGACTGAAGATGTCCCCCGGCCTTCCTCCCACATGACTCTGGCCATCCTCTGATCACTCCTGGCTTTGGTCCTGGGTGAAGGGCCGGAAGGTGAAGATGATGGGCTTGTCAGGCATCAGGATGAGGTTGAATGTGGTGCCCACGTCACTGAAATTTTGGACTTCAATTCTAAAGTTCTCCAGCATCTGAGAAAGAAAGACAGTGGCCTTGGGGCAGACCAGGGCAGAGGAGAATCTGTCTTCCTGGGTCAGGCTCCTTCACCTGTAGGCTGCGTCCACTGGGCGTGATTTGAGGAGCTCCCAGGGGCTTAACACCAGCTCCTCGTTAACCCTCCTCAGTGCCTGAAAATGCACCCTTGGTGCTTTGTTCCCTTGACTTAGACTGTAACGTTTAGTCTACAAACCCCCTAGCCTGCCCCATCACCACGGTGGAGAATGGATGGCCAGGTTCAGTGGGTATGAGTGGTTGAGCCCCACAGGAGGCAGCAAGGAGTTATGGGAAAGAACCAGGGCAAATCACCAGAGGCAGATGTGCCCCAGTCCTGCACTCCCTGGACTCTGGACAGAGATGAGAAGAGGAGGGCTGGTGCCTTCCTTAGGGCCATAGGCCAGCCCAGGGTGCCCAGATGCCCCTGAGTTTGACTCACGTGGATAAGGAAGGTGGTCATTTCAACCTCGGCGATCCGCCTGCCCAGACACTGCCGTACACCCCACCCAAAGCCGAGGTTCCGGAAGTGGGTGATGTTCTTATCTTTGCTCAGCCAACGGGTCGGGTCAAAGTTTTCCGGGTTGTGGAAGAATTTGGGTTCTCGGCCCAGGGCGTAGTTAGACACCTGCACCAATGTCTGGGGCAAGGTAATCAGAGGTCTGAGTAGGCCCTACCAGTCCACAGCCCTGAGCACAACACCCAGATTCCCCAGGCCCCTGCCCCACTCCCCAGTGTGGCCACCCAGTTATCCAGAACAGGACATTTTGTCCTTCCTTAGCCTCACCCACTGAATGGGGATGGATGGCTGAAGACACAGGCCAGAATGACCCAAAGGACTACTCTGCCCTTACCTCGGCCCTAGGGGCCCCCTGAGACTCAGGCAGACCTACCTGCTAACCCTGGGCTCCGGCACCATTCCAAAGGTCACCCACCGTGCCCATCCTCTCTGCCCTTCATTCAAACTTGGACTACTGCTGACGTGGGCCCTACCATGGCCCCTGCACCACTTTCAATCTGAAACTGCAGGCTGCCCCCAGCTTTCTCTGTCCGGCTGGCACCTCCTGCAGCCCCCTCGCTGCCCCTACCTTGGCAGGAATCATGTAATCTCGAAGAACCAAGTCGTTTGCAATGTACCTCTGCAGGGTCACTGAGATGGGGTGGAGTCTGCAGGAGAAGGGCACTTGGAAGCTGATGGCCCTGAAGTCTGGACACAGCATCTTCACCCCCAATTCCCACACACCAGCGCAGCATATCAGCCCCAGATGCATCAACCCAGGGGACTCTATTTTCTCCTCCCCATTCCCAGCTGTCTCCTCCAGGCTTCTCATTTCCCGCTTCCAATCTCCTCCATCAGCCCACCCTTACACCGATCCTTTCCCCATGCACCAGCCTGGCCCTGCCCAGTGGTTGGAGTTGGGTGGGACAGGGGTGGATGTGGGCTTGCCTCAGCGTCTCTTTTATGCTGGCTTTGAGGAGCGGGACCAACTGCAGCATCTGGACCAGGTCTCCCTGTGCCTGGCGCCGGGCGGCCAGGACCTCTGCCCGCAGCATATTCTGCACCTTGAGGTTTCGTCCCATCTCGTACAAGTGCCACTGCAGGGTTATGGATGTCTGGTAGGGAGTGTGAGGGTGCAGAAGACCAGAAGGGGCTGTCACTCTGGGGCACCTTGAGGTCTGTGATACACACTAAATTTTCATTTCCAAGAACTTCCCCCCAACCTTCATCCCAACCTCCAAGACCACCATGCAAAAGTGAAGCACAATCCAAAAGGCAAGTGTTCAAAATTTTCTTGCCACCCAGGCAGGAATGTCTGGAGAAGCAATTGTCCCTGCCTCCATCTCTCACGTTGTCAAAACTTGCCCAAGTTTTGACGTCAATCCCTTCTTCAAAGAATTCCAGAGGCCTTTAGAGGCCAAATGCTCTCCTTCTGTACTGAATATACTTTGGAATGACTGCCATTCCTTTTGACATACTTTTCAAACAATAGACTTTCCCCAAACTTTAGCATTTGTTTAGCAATATAGCTTGAAGATTCAGAGACAAGAAAGCCAGACCAGCCAGATCTGTTTTTTTATCAGTGTTTCAATCAGCACGAGGTATATGCTGAGATTAACCAGCTAATCTCCACATAAAACAGAGGTTGTGACCATTAGCCCTTTTCTAGAGGTCCCAAATTCCTCAGTGATGACAAACTAAGCCCATGTGAGGCCCCCAACCTGGAGCAGCCCTCCCTCCTGTGGCTAGGATATGAGTTGTTGGCACTATGTCTTACCAAGGGCCACATTTTTGTCCAAGAGGCTTAGACACACTCCTCCCTCCTCCCGGCAGGAATAGCAGTGAAAAAAACATCATCCAGGCCCTTCCCAGCTTAAAATCTTCCTGGCTTCCAGAGCCTCCAGATGAAGAGTGGAGGCTCAGGCCTATCCCATCAGGCCCCTTGAACCCACTTGTTGTTCATCTACCCCTCCCATACCACCTCTCCCCAGCTGCCCTCTGCCCTCACTGTGTGGAGCCACACACAGCTCTGGAACCCAAAGTCTGCCCCAGAAGTTCCTCTTCCAGGAATGCCTTTCCCCACCCAGGAAGCAAACGTGTGCTCCTTCTCCAAGACTCCAACCAAAAGTGTATGTTTGTCTTGGTACCTCCAGGCCTGCCACAGAGGAGGCACTTGGAAGGTACTTTTTTTAATAAGGTAGTTAACTAAGTTACCAGCTGTGTGACCTCAACCAAGTTACTTAACCTCTCTGTGCCCTCGTTCCCCCATTTTAAGAGGGGTATAATAACATATTCCATGGTGTTCCATGGTGTTGATTGTGAGTATTAAATGAGATAATAAATGTGAAAAGCTTAGGACCCTGCCTGCCAAAGTCTATGCATAATAAATGTGACTGCATGATAATAGCTTCTTTGGTGAGGGATTTTTGGCTCTCTCTTCTGCATACCTGACAGTGAACTATGTATAAAATATGTTCAAAAGTCCACATGCAGCCTCCCACAGCAATGGAAACTTCTCCTTCAGAGTGTAATATAGGGATAATAGCTGGGAAAGGAAAGTGTTGAACCAGGGGCCGTGACACATGCTCCTTCTCATCCTGAAATGCTACTCCTTCCCGCCTCCTGGCAACTAACTTCAAGACACAAGTTGAAGTTTAACCCTCCACAGGGCTTCCTCCCTGACTTGGCTGGTGTATCTCCATCATGGCAGCTCCACAATGGCGTGGTGGTCATCCGTTCACATCGCTGCCTCCCCATTACTGAATCGTGTCCCCCCCCAACATTCACAGCCCTAACCCTTATATGGACACAGGAGGGCACAAGATGTGGCCACCTCACCGTGTCCACACCTCCTGCCAGCATCTCAGTAATGTTGGCCTTGATGTCCTCAAAGGGCAGCGTGTTGTTTCCTAGGAGACGGTAGAGGATGCCGGGGTAATTGTTGCTGAGGTCTCTTTTTTTTCTCTTGTCCCAGTAGAAGTTCTGGGTGTACTTGTCAGCTGTAGTACAGGAGAAAAGAAAAGAGAGTGAAGTCCCCTATAGATGGGCAGGAAGGAGCGTGCTCTCTGCTGAGATGGTGCAGAGGGCTTGGGGATGGGACGGCTGCCATTTCCCTGGCACTGGCTCTGTACTAAGCCTTTCCTATCTGGGTTTTCAATTAATTCTTGAGATATGTGACAGTATCTCCATTTTACAGATAAGGAAACAGGGGCACAGGGAAGCAGCCTCTTACCTAAGATCACATGGGCATAAGGGACCTCCCCCCACCCCACCCAGCCTTCTCCAACCCATCTTCCAATCCTCCCACCCAAGTCCTAGCCCCCAGCTCACCCCATCGCCATCACCCAGCACAGCCCTGGCTCAGACTCTAGCCCTCCACCCTCTGGTATCATGAACTCCTATAAAGCTCTGGTCCCCAATCCCTGGGTCGTGGACCGGTACCAGTCCATGGCCTGTTAAGAAGCTGTGGGCCCCACAGCAGGATGTGAGTGGCAGATGAGCAAGAATCTTCCTCTGAATTCACAGCGGCTCCCCATCACCTGCCTTCACCACCTCCTGTCAGGTAAGTGTAGATTCACGTAGGAGTGAGACCCTGCTGTAAACTGTGCATGGGAGGGATGCACGCTCCTTATGAAGATCTAAAGCCCCCCACCCCCAGTCCATTGAAAAATTGTCTTCCATGAGACCTGTCCTTGATGCCAAAAATGTTGGGGACTGCTGCTTTAAAGAATTATCATGGACATCTCTGCTCTCTTCTTCAAAAACCTCTAACCATCCCCAGTAGCCAGCCTTCAGCCCACCATTGCCAGGAGTTCCAAGGCCCTCCTGATATCCATCCCAGACCATCAGAGGGAAGTCAGTGCCCATTGCTATAGCTTGGGGCAAAGAGGCCAGCTAAGGCCTGGGGCTTTCTGCCAACAGGCCCTCACCCAGCCTGAGCAGACAGGCCTCTCCCAGCCCTCATGCTTGACTGCCCAGGGCACAGCCAGGGGAGCCCTCACCTTTACTGAAAATCACATCCCATGCATCCGTGTGCTCCCTCCAGGTCTTGGTCCTAAACAGTCGGAACAGTTCTGGGGGGATGTTGAGCATGGGGACGCTGGTGTGGAACATCTTGTACACAGCGTCAATGAACCGCTGGGCCTCGGGGTCCACGATCTCCTCCAGCATCCCCAGGCGCTCCCCAAACATGACATTGGTGATGTCTGCAGGGGGAAACAGAGGCTGAGCAGCCCCTTCTGACCTGGCTGTCCAAGAGTCTCAGCTCTCAGAGACTCCTCGCCCTCCCACCCTACCCCACACCACACAGGACCCCCATCCCCCCACCTTCATCCTCCTTCAGGAAAGAAACTGAGGCCTGAGTCCCAGGGGCTGAGAAGGCAGGTCTGAGGAAAGCTGACTTCTGGCAACCTTACTTCAGAGGTGCGTGTGGCAGACCCTAGGAAGGGGTCCCTAGATGGGAAGCAGGGTCTCCAGCAGAGCCAGGAGAGGCCCAGGTTAGGATGAAACTGCTCCACCCACCCTTCCACTGAGAGAGATTTCTCACCTATAATGACTAAATTGGCTAAATACTTCCTGAAAACAGGTCAGGTGGGAGATTGAAGGACATAGGTCCCTGGATAATTGGCCATCCAAGACCCAGTTTGCCTGGACCTAAGAAGTCACACAAGTGTTTCTCACCTACCAGGTAAGGAATTTGAGTGCTGGTTTCATGTCAAGCTCTAGCCACCCGACATCTCCTGCAGCGACCACGGGTTTCAGGGTCTTTGCAAATGTCATTCCTTCTGTCTGTACCGTCTGCCTTTCTTCCCTCACCTAGAAAACTCCTACCTATTCTTCAAGGCCTAACTCTAATTAACCACCCAGCTCTCCTCTCCCCTATCAGACTTTGAAGGTCTACATCCCCAGGGAAGAAGTCTTCCAGAATGAAGAGCTAAGCCAACCTCTGGGTTTTGGAGGAGAGTGGCAATAGGGACTTACACTTTGAGGACCCTCATCCCCACTGCATGAGATGAGAAGAATGTGCAACTTCCTCTAGGTAGCTGACGGTGGAGGATGCCATCAACCACTCATCCCAGAAGCCAATCTCAATGCTTCTGCAGGGACTGTGCTTGGTCTCAAGGTAAGAGAGTGAACACTGGGTTCTCCCACCCCTAGACCCACTGCCAGCCAGATGCAAGCCCCTTACTCTCGAAGGCAAAGCGGAACAGGTCATCACTGATGTCCCCTGAGAACTCAAAGCCCTGCTGCTTGATGCGCCTGTTCAGGACACCGACGAAGTCCTGAGACACTGCATCCATCAGAGGCACAAAGTTCTTGATGGTCTCTGGAGCCATCACCTCCTGGTTCAGGGCCACCCGGTCTCTCTTCCAGGCTTCTGACTTCCTGAGAAAACATGGGCCCTCAGACCTGGGGGCTGACTTGGCTCTCCCAGAGGTTGAGCCACAGCTCAGAGCACCCAGCGCTCCTGTCAGGGCCCCGTCCTGTCTTCACCTCCTCCCTGCTCTGCCTGGTCTGGGAGAGGAGAAAGGAAGAAAAAGGGTGAAGGAGGGGAAAACCCCAACCCTCCCTGTTGCTCCTGCTGCAAAACAGAAACTTCCATTCTTGTACCCTGTGAGTAGCTTTCGAGATCTCCATTCTTTGCCTTAGCTGAAAGCACACCTTCCACGCCACTTCCCCTTCCTCCTGGCCAAAGCTTAACTTTGCCACTAAAGGGCTCATCTGGATCACCTTTCTGACTCTTGCAGAGACAGAATTGACCGAGCTCTCACTTTCCTCTGCGCTTTCAATGAGTCCAATTATTCAATCAGTGGGAAACTTCAGGTGCCCAGAACTGGGTTAATCATAAATTTCCATTCACAGCACACTTGAAAATTGATCTATGTGAAGCTCTCTTTGTAATTTGGGGAGTGTTCTTTTGCTGTTTATAATAATGTTATTATAAACTTTTCACCTTCCATGAAAACTAAGGACTTACGTTTGCCTACTTAGTCCTTCCATATCCTTTGCCCCCCTCTAAGGGGACCGCCAACCTGAATCCTTTGCTCTCTTTTGTGTGTAATTTGGGGAAGAAATCCTTAGAACTCTGACAAATGTACAGCTATTTGGGAGACAGGTAGCAAAAGAAAGCAGACCAGAAACCAAATTTTATGATTATGGCAACCCCCTTCCCACACTCCTGTAAATCCTCATGACCCTCACGACCCTCATGACCCTCATGACAAGGGTATAGCCATCCTGGGAGGATAAACCAAATGGTGTGGGCACAGCAATCCCCTTCCCATCCTCCTGAAATGCTTCAAGGCCAGTGGTCCTGGGAAACATCAGAATCTCCTGCCCTCGTCCTGGCTGGCACTAGAGATATTGCCCTGGTGTAAGATTAACACCTTTTGCAGAAGGCAGTAATTGTAAAATCAGTCTCAGACATAGCCCTGTTCACCGTGCAAGAAAGATGACTTCCCTCACCTCTCATGACCCCCTCCCACATTCCAACTACACTAATAAAAATTCCTTGAAACTGTGTTAGAGGGACTGACTTCTGGTCAGACTCCATTCTGCTCCTTTAATTATTTAAAGCCCATCCTTCATCCCTGGGCTGGCCTCCTCTCCTTGTGGATCCTGGCCCAGACTTTATCCCTAAAACCTCTCATGTAGAACTACATTTGTATGAACTACATTTATTTCTAAGAGATATTTTCTTAAAAGGTGTATGAACTACATTTATTTCTAAGAGATATTTTCTTAAAAGGTGTACTTGTTTTCAAATTCTTTAAAAAGGCTATCACATTGCTTCTTGGCCTTTTGGCTAAGATCAAGTTTTGTTTTGTTTTTTTGAGACAGAGCCTCAAGCTGTCACCCTTGATAGAGGGTGTCACCTTGGATAGAGTGCTGTGGCATCACAGCTCACAGCAACCTCCAATTCCTGGGCTCAAGCGAGTCTCCTGCCTCCGCCTCCCAAGTAGCTGGGACTACAGGCCCCGGCCACAACGCCGGGCCATTTTTTTTTTTTTTGGTTGCAGCTGTCATTGTTGTTTGGTGGGCCCCGGCTAGATTCAAATCCACCAGCTCAGGTATATGTGGCTGGCACCTTAGCCTGTTGAGCCACAGGCGCCGAGCCAAGATCAAGATTTTAAAGACTATTATGTTTTGGGGAACAGTGCTGCCTTAACAACGGAGCCAGAAAGCCTAAGCTACCTTCCCAAGTCTCCAGCCTTCACTTGTTTTGTGGCCTGTATTCAGTCAACTTTGTCTAAGAATCATCTGTATTGTAGTTGGTATGGCCCACTATTCATTCGTTCTCATTCCTGTTGGGCACTTAGTGGTACCCTGATTTTTGCTATTATGAACAGAACTACCGAGAACATTCTAGTGCATATCCCTCAAGGGGAACAGTCTTTGAAATATGTCCTAGAACTCAAACTTGCTGTGTCATAGGTACATGAATATTCAATTTCAGGAGATAATATCCAACCATTTCCAAAGTAGCGGCAGTTTACACTCCCACCGGCAATGGGTCCCGAGTTGCTCCATAGCCTCAATACCTCATGGCATGATCACATTTCAAATTTTTGAAACTAGAATCCACTACACTTAAATACACTGATTTTCCCCTGTTTCCCACTGCCCCCTTCAGCTGTGTGGGACTCCCGGGGAGGGTCATTGTGTCTCCAGCACCTGTGCAAGGACTAGCCACAGTGGGTACCCAGTAAGGTGGGACTCAATCGTGAACCAGCAAACAAGAACTCTGAACGGTTTTCAATTATTCATTAAGCTCTTCAGCCTGGTCATTTCCCCAGAGGTGGCAGGGTAGTTCATCATCACCATCATTTTAAGGAGGCAAGAGGATAGCAGGGATTTGCCTAGAGGACAAGCCTGGTCCCAGCCCCTCCCCTCTCCACAGATCCCTGTCACCTCCCCCCAGTCCCTGGTGATGGCCAAAGACTCACTTAAGCAGGACTCCTACAGGTCTCTGGTAATACTCGTGATAGGCAACCCACGGGGGGATAAGATACCGCTCCGGTCTGGGACCCTCAGACTTAAACAGAAGAGCCACATCTTCAGGGTCGATGATAAAAACTGATTCAACGGGGCCGAGCTTCTCCCTGGAGTGGTGAAGGAGAGAGGCTGATAGAAGGATCTGAGAGGGGCCATGGTCACAGTCTTAGAACAACTGCCTCAAGGTTCCATGATTTACTGACAGTGTGATGTGAGGCAAGGCCCTTAATCACTCTGAGTCTCTACTTCCTCTTCTAGAAAATGGAGACAAATACAGTAGAACCTCTGTAACTTGACCACCTAAGGAATTGTAATAAACAGGTCAACACACGGAGGTGGTCAACTTAAGGACCTAGGCCTACGGTACTGATATGATATATACATGTGGTGCACGATCGGTCTGTGAAAATTAGGTCAACTCAAGGAGGTGGCCAGTGCAGGGAGATGGTCAGCTACAGAGGCTCCACTGTATAGTGCCTATCTCACAAGGTTGCTCAAGGACAGATGATATGAATAAATGAGTGTGACCTTTATTAAGAATTTTATGAGTGATGGCTTTATGATCGCCACTTCCTGTGTCTACTCTTGCAGCAGCCCCAGCTTTGCACTCACCCACAGAGCTCAGAACCAAGGCACATATCTACTGGAGTGACTCACTGGGGCAGGGTAGGGACGCCATATCTGAAGCCAAAGCCCATGCGGGCTCTAGGAATGAAATCTGGGCAGTGGCCACCCTTCTCCCAGGAGTCAGATGGTGCCAACAAAGCACACTTCCCCTCTGTTAAAATAAAACTGTGACAAAACATCAGGCCCTGAGCACACATACGGGCAGGTGGGGGGAACGGGGCAAACAAAGCTCTCTGAAGACCAGCTCTGTTAAAATGTATGAAGAGGTGGGCAGCGCCTGTGGCTCAGTGAGTAGGGCACCAGCCACTTATACCAAGGGTGGCGGGTTCAAACCCAGCCCCAGCCAAACTGCAACAACAACAAAAAATATATAGCTGGGTGTTATGGCAGGCGCCTGTAGTCCCAGCTACTTGGGAGGCTGAGGCAAGAGAATCGCTTAAGCCCAGGAGTTGGAGGTTGCT
>CAUYON010040380.1:0-20011 GCA_963573935.1 Arctocebus calabarensis | reverse complement strand
GGGAGGTGTCTCTCCCAGATCAGACCCTGGCAGAATCACCCTGTTGTTACTGGATCTTTGTAGGGAGTGACCCTGTGTCTCTAATGGTTTCTCAAACCCCTCAACCTGCTTAGAAGACACTTTAAATTGCTAACTTCGGTTAAGCAGAAGCTTTCCCAGGAAAGCACTTATGGCTGGGATCACTCCTTAAGTGGCTATCCACTTACTGAGTGTGCCAAAACAGGTCTCACCCTATGCCCCTGAGGGCTAAGGCTGCTAGACATCTCAGTCCCCGCCTTTAGGCTGCTCAGTCACTAGATTACTCACTCGCATCAGATGTTTGTTCTGTGACCCTGAGGGTGGAGCTTGCCAGGGCAGTTCTCCCACAATGGCTCCACACAGCCCACAACCAAACACTGGTGGCTCCATCTGGCTTGGTGGCCCAGTCTGGGGCCCCAGGCAATGCTCAAAGACCCCTGCTTTCTTGCCCAAGCTTTCCCAAGGCAGTTCAACCGAGGGCCAAGTCCAAAAGAACCCCAAACAGCTCACAGGCAAGGCCTTTCCAGCCTGTAGTCCCACTGTTGCCCCACCCACAGTTGCCAACAATATTAGACCGAACAAAACACACACGAGCACTTGCCCAATCTCCGCCGCTTTTGCCTTCCTCAGGGTGTTCAGAAGTCTCACACTGTCTCCCTGTTTCCCCAAAGGGAAGTTTCTGGGCAGATCCCGCCTGCCACAGATGCCTAAAGTCCTCTCTCCCCAGGCTCACCGTACCCAGTTGCAAGGAAGCTGTTACTTGACTGCCATCTTGCTCTGCCCTTGAGAATATCTACTTCATAATTTCTTCATATGTTTCTACATAATCTTATTCTTTTCTTTCTTGGTTTCAACAAATAAAACTATAATATTTAACCTGGAACTGAAGCAAATGTTTGCTATAGAGGTTTCATCAAAATGAGAAAAAAATACAGAGAGTTGCAAAAGCAACTATTGCAAAGCAGGAGTCTTTGAGCATTGTCTGGGGCCCCAGACTGGGCCACCGAGCCAGATGGAGCCACCAGTGTTTGTTTGTGGGCAGTGTGGAGCCATTGTGGGAGAACTGCCCTAACAAGCTCCACCCTCAGGGTCACAGAACAAGCATCTGGTGGGAGTGAGTAATCTAGTGACTGAGCAGCCTAAAGGCTGGGACTGAGATGTCTTGCAGCCTTTATTTATGTGTGTGTATATATATATTCTTTTAAATATTATTTCTAACAATAAAGTTTCATAGGATACATGAAATTCAGACTGTGAAGTGGTACTCAATCTGATTAAATTATGCATGACCTGTACTAACATATAAACCAACCTTTTTGTTTAGTATATGCATATTTCAGTGTTTTCTTACTCAGTCATAATAACATTTTGTCATTTCCCCTTTTATGTCATATATGGACAAATATGGAGGTAATAAACCCATAGCAGTTCTATATTTATTCATTAAACTAAGAGTTTGAGGGTATTAACTTGTATAAAAAAGTATTTTCAATAATGTTATAGTAAAGATTGTACTTATAAAATATCCCCTATCTTAGGGAAATTTCTTATTAAACTTCATATTCCATAAACATATTGAACAAACTAATAAAGTATTCTTGCAGTTTTAAAACTTGCAGATTGTCTATGTTACAGGACGTATTTTTGGACAAAATAGAAAAAAAGACAAACATATGGGAAAGCTTTACTTGTATGTCCATAGTAGTTTTATTAAACATTTCATGTCTGTACAATGCTTGACATAATAAAGGCAGGCATATCTGATATTTGCACTTTTCGTTACTGGGAGACCATGGAGTGATTATTTCTGACAGGCTCTCAGGTAAGGGGAAGACAGTTTGACAGTTACATAGGGATTTAACTACAGCACTGAGCAAATTTCAACAAATAAGTGATATCACTTTTTGTTAGGTATGAAAGGTACTATGAAAACTTAATTATCTACAATAAACTAAATTCTATTAAATAAAAATTAATATACTCTAAATTAGTATATCTTAATAATACACATAGAAATACTCATGGATATTTGCAATGCTATAAAACTTTTCCAATTATATTTAATCAGATCTTTAAATTTATGAAAATGCAGACTATCTTTCCATTGTACCTTTATTTATTTTACATTTCTAAAGGTAATGTAGGTGAAACATGCTCCTCACCCCTAACTTCAATCATGTCAACATCAGGTAAATCAATATAAAACAAGGGATATGTACATTGTTGAGTCTTCTGATAGCGTCCTTTTCATTTATTAGTGAATTTTGCTCAGTTTTTTTGAAAAATGACCAGTGACTTATAGGAAAAAATGTCCCACAAAGTAGATATTTTGTTTAAAATGTGTTTTACAAATAAATATGATATAATTATTAACTTTCAATAAGGCACTAATTACTAGTGTGTGCTTCTGTGTGTGTGTAAATAATTCCTGAATTTACTTTTCATTAAGTAGGTCCTACCTAAATAAGAAAAGAGAGTTCTCCAAACCACATTAATTCCTTAGCAAAGCATTTACATTCCCACAAACAGGATGCCAGAAGAAAATCTATCTGTAAAAGCAACATATTTTATAGAGAAGGAAAATGCTGGGATATCTTATCTGTTAGTTTTGACTTCGGAAAGTTTGAAAGGCTAACAAAGAATAATTTTTTTAAAGCTTTATTAATCACAAAATGACCTCTCTACTCCTATGACTATCAGCTTCTCACTTCAGCATTATTGATGAATCTTTTTATCCTCCCAGTTCTGCCAGTAAATCAATAAATTCCATCAATTCCACTTGTTAAACCCTATGAAAATCATTGATACTTTATTGCTCTTTATCTACAACACTTCAGTTTAATTGGTGTCAAACTTCTCCAAGTCTTATCATCTTATCAAATGCTATTTAGAGGATTTGAATTTTCATCGTTTACCCCCAGTATTATCATAATAGCATTTGTCCTAATGGTCTTAATGCCAATGTCATGGTACTCACTCAAAACATTTTTCTGTATTGCTGTTAGTTCCTTCCTGGGTACAATAAAGCTTGCATCATGGACTGTAAGATTATGGAAATAGTATAATCTCTGATTGTTTCAGCCTCAATTCTACCTCCTCTTTCCCCTCATCTTAACCTCAGCCATTTCAAATTCTCCTGCTGCTAATTATTAACTTTCAAGGCTTAGTTTAAAATAATTTTCTTTAGGAAATCCCTTAACCTTCAATTCTGATTTCTGTGCATTAACTGCCTTGTGTTCTCATAATTTTTATGCAGTAGGTATCATATTGCGTTTAGTGACTGTAAGGTTCATACGTATTCCTCAGTAATGATGTGTCTAGGGCAATGACATAAATAAAATAATGTATTCACCACTATAGCCCCTTCCACATTTCTGACACATTATAAGAAGTCACTAAATAATAATCTATCGTCATTAGCCTTTTTTATTTCTAATTCAAGCTGTTAAGGGAAGTCTAGGAATGTCTACACAAAATAAACTCAAAACATTTTGAAAAACTCAAAGAATTTATTACATATTGGACATCACTATTTGAATTGTACTATAATTCAGTACTGTAATTTACTCACCAAACAAATATTTATTCATCATTGATTATAAAACAAGCTCTTTTCTCTGCAGTTGAAATACAGTGTTCTCTCATGGAATTTATATTTTAGATGAGGTAAGTGAAAATGGAAAGTTGAAGAAGCATTTTGAATCTGTACTCTACAAGCATCTTTATGTCAATATTAAGATGTATACACTTCTCCATAACATTAAATTTTAAAATACTGCTTCTTGTATTCATACTCCTGCCTAGGCATAGAGTCTTTCATGACGCAGGACTAGATGGCAGATTGAGGGAAAAGAATAAGTATGACTAAAATAAGAGAGGAGATGAATAAAATCATCATACTTCCCCGGCCTTTGTACCTAGTATGTTCTTATAGTCAACTTCTAGTACTCTGAATCTCTAATGTTAGTCATGAGTGATTTGACCTATTCACAAGGAACTCAGGCTTTAAGCTACATAAATTGCATGCTTAAGAATTTTGCACTACTAGGTCAGTCCTATTGTTCATCACACAATCACTCAAGAATAGCTTTATTAGAATTTCAATTTTCTCCTGTGTTCTCAGAAGAGTTCCTCCTCATAAATTATTTGGGCAATAAAAAAATAAAGGTTCATGTTCATCAAATGCTAATTTTTAGGAGAAAATACAGTTGTGTCTACTTGTTTTCTACCTATAAAAGTTGGGTGCAGTATCTGTGGGTTGATGAGTAGGGCGCTGGCCCCATATACTGAGGGTGGTGGATTCAAACCCAGCCCCGGCCAAACTACAACAACAACAAAAAAATAGCTGGGCATTGTGGCGAGGACCTGAAATACCAATTACTCAGGAGGCTGAGGCAAGAGAATTGCTTAAGCCCAAGACTTGGGGTTGCTGTGAGCTATGACACCACATCACTCTTCTGAGGGCAAATAAAATGAGACTCTGTCTCTAAAAAAAAGAAAAAGAAAGTTGGGAAAAAGTTCAATTATAAAGTTATAATCTTAAGTATACAGCGGGTATGTTTACCATCATACAGGAATAGCAAGACATAAACTGTTGAAAATTGCTAGCCTGCTTCCTAGAGGAAGCTCAGAAATCAGTGTTTTGGGCTGCCATATTGATGCCCAACAATGTATAACAAAAAAATTACCAAGATTTAAAACCAGGAATTTATAAATTTAAAAATGTGTATTTTCTTCATTCTTTAAAAATTGCATCTAGTAATGCTAAGACCAATTTCCTCCTACAAGGCAATAATCAGATGACAGCACATTATTCTCTCCTCAGGGAGTGTTTTCTCACCAGTTTACTCCAATCTCCATAAATCTCCAACTGTTTTATGTGTAGATATGAAACTTATTTATATATTATTTCTCATGTCCAATGACCAATTTTGATTGGTTCTATATTCCACACTCTTCCAGAATTTTATATAATTATTTTTTATTGAGCAATAATAATAATAATGCAAAAAAAGTAACATTCACATTGTAAAATAAGACTATGTCTATCATAGAATGCTTTGTCTCTGAGGTTCAGTATGGAGTCATCAGTTAACTTATTATTATTATTTTTTTCCAGAGGCTCAAAAAATAGACAACTAATATTTATGAATAAAAATAAAACATAATTTCAAAAAACTGATCATGCCAAATCTTATAGACAATAGAAAAAGAAGAAATACTTCAAAATCATTGTATTTCATCTGGATACAACGGATATTAAAATTGGAAAAAATACATTATTATAAAGGGAAATTACAGACATATTTCACTTATAAATAAAGATGTAATATCCTAAGCAACATAATAACAAGTTGAATTAAACAATAATGTTTGAGTAAAGTACTTTGGTCAAAATTAAATCCAATTTATGTGAGAATTAGTCACTATTTTCTTTTCTATTCTTTTTTTCTTATCTCTTTCCTTCACCCCCTCCCTCCTTCTCTGTCTGCTCTCCCCTTCCCCCATGTCCCACCATGTCATTAATTGTCCTCATATCAAAATTGAATACATAGGATTCGTGCTTCTCTATTCCTGTGATACTTCACTAAGAATAATGTGCTCCACCTCCATTTGGTTAATACAAATGTTGCAAAATCTCCATTTTTTAAACTGCTGAATAGTATTCCATGGTACACATATACCACAGCTTGCCAATCCATTCCTGGGTTGAAGGGCATTTAGGCTGTTTCCACATTGGATGTTCTTGTTACGTTTATCAAAGATTAGGTGGCTGTAAGTTACTTGTTTCATTTCCTTGTTTTCTGTTCGATTCCAAATGTCTATGTCTCTATTTTTGTGCCAGTCCCATGCTGTCTTGACCATTATGGCCTTATAGTACAGCCTAAAATCTGGTATGGTGATACCCCTAACGTTGTTTTTGTTTTTAAGAACTGCCTTAGCTATATGGGTTTTTTTTTCTGGTTCCATACAAAATGCAGAATCATTTTTTCCAAGTCTGGAAAATAGGATGTTGGTCTTTTAATAGGAATCGTGATGAATAGGTAGATTGCTCTGGGAAGTACAGACATTTTAACGATGTTGGTTCTTCCCAGTCATGAGCATGGTAAGTCCTTCGATTTGTTAAAGTCCTCTATTTCCTTTCTTACGGTTTCATAATTTACCTCACAAGGTACTTCACCTCTTTTGTTAGGAATATTCGTAAATATTTCATTTTCTTTGGGGCTATGTTGAAGGGAGTTGTGTCCTTAATTAACCTTTCATCTTGGCTGTTGTTGGCATATACAAAGGCAACTGACTTGTGGACATTTATTTTATATCCTGAGACATTACTGTATTTTTTGATGACTTCCAAGAGTCTTGTGGTTGAGTCTTTAGGATTCTCTAAGATCATATCATCAGCAAGGAGGGACAGTTTGACATCCTCTGCACCCATTTGGGTGCCCTTTATTTTCTTATCTTCTCTAATTGTTTGGCTAGAACTTCCCGCACTATGATGAATAGTAATGATGACAGAGGACAACCTTGTCTGATTTCAGTTCTAAGAAGAAAAGCTGTCAGTTTTACTCCATTCAGCAAAATACTATCTGTGGGTTTGTCATAGATAGCTTCTATCAGTTTAAGAAATGTGCCACCTGTGCCTTTACTCATCGGTGTTCTAATTATAAAAGCATGCTGGATTTTATTGAATGCTTTTTCTGCATCTATTAAGAGGATCATATGATCTTTGTTTTTACTTCTGTTGATATGGTGAATAATGTTTATGGTCTTGCGTATATTAAACCAGCTTTGCATCCCTGGGATGAAACCTACTTGATCATGATGTATGACTTTTTTGATGATAAACTGTAATCCTTTGGTTAGGATTTTGTTGATAATTTTTGCATCTATATTCATTAGTGGAATTGGTCTGAAATTCTCCTTTTTAGTTGTGTCTTTTCCTGCTTTTGGTATCAGGGTGATGTTTGCTTCATAGACTGTATTGGGGGGGATCCTTTCTCCTCATTTTTTTTGGAATAATTTCTGCAATAGAGGAATAAGCTCTTCTTGAAGGTTTGATAGAATTCTGGTGTGAAGCCATCCAGACCAGGGCATTTTTTTGGGGAAGATTTTTTATTGTTTCTTTGATCTCAGTGCTTGAATTTGGCCTGTTCAGGAGATCTATTTCATCTGGGATAAGTCTAGGGAGAGGGTGTAATTCTAAACATTGATCCATTTCCTTCACATTGTCATTTTCTGGGCATAAAGTTTCTGGTGGGGTTTAGAGATAATCTCTTGTATCTCTGTGGCATCAGTTGTTATTTCCCCGTTTATCATTTCTGGTTGAGGTTATTAGACATTTTACTTTTTTATTTCTAGTTTATCTGGCCAAAGATTTATCTATTTTATTTATTTTTTTCAAAAAAAGAACTCCTTGTTTCATTAATTTTCTGAATGATCCTTTTGTTTTCAATTTCATTGATCTCTGCTTTAATTTTGATTAATTTTCTTGATCTTTTCTTCTGCTGGGTTTAGGCTTAGATTGTTCTTCTTTTTCCAATTCTATCAGATGGCTTGTGAGTTTGTTGGTGCGCTCTCTTTCTGTTTTACAAATAGGCATCTAAAGTGATAATTTTCATCTCAAGACTGCTTTGGTTTTATCCCTTAGGTGGTAGCTTGTTTGTTCAATGTTGTTATACTCAAGGAAGTTAATGATTTCCTTTTTTAATTCTTCCTGCACCCAACTGTCATTCAGCATAAAGGTATTTAACTTCCATGCCTTTGTGTGAGGTTGAATGTTTTCATTGAAATTGAGTTCCACTTTTAGTGCCTTGTAGTCTGAGAAGTTATAGGTAAAATTTCAATTTTTTTGATTCTGTTGAGGTTTTTATTGTGTCCTAGGATATGACCAATTTTGGAGAAAGTTCCATCGATGATAAGAAAGTATATTCTTTATTTACTGAAAGAATAGAGTGTTCTATATATGTCTATCAAGTACAGTTGTACTAGGGTCTCATTTAAATCTCTAATATCTTTGTTTAATTTATGTTTAGAGGAACTGTCCAGCTCTGAGAGAAAGGTGTTAAAGTTTCCTATTATTATGGTGTTATAGGATATCATATTGCTCAGACTAACTAAGGTCTCTTTCAAGAATCTGAGAGCATTTAAATTGGGTGCATAAATATTTAGAATTGAAATGTCTTGTTGTATTTTTCCCTTGACTGATATGATGTGACCATTATTGACTTTTTTGACTTTAGTTGTTTTAAAATATATGAAAATCCTATCTGAAAATGGGATTGAAACCCCTCTTCTGAATTCCACTTGCCTGTAAAATTGACTTCCAACCCTTAACTCTGAGTTTTAATTTATCTTTTGACATAAGGTATATTTCCTGCAGATAACAAATTGATGACTTGTGTTTTTTTAATCCAATCAGCCAATCTATGCCTCTTCAGTGGGGAATTCAAGCTATTGGCATTTATTGAGATAATTGATAAGTATGGTAGTGTTCTACTAATCTTATTTTGTGAAAGTTCATTGCTTAGTTTTGTCTTTTACATAATTATGGAAACTAGGTTTTGTCCTTTAATTTCTGGGTGTTTTCTTTGCTGAATTTCCATTGTGATGGTCAGTGTGTAGAACAGGTTGAAGTATTTCCTCTGAAGTTGTTCTTATAGCAAATTTCCTCAATGTTTGCATATCAATAAAATATTTGATTTCTCCATTAATTTTAAAGCTTAGGTTAGTGGGATATAGAACTCTGGGCTGGAAAGTTTCTGTTTAAATCAATTAAAGATGGATGACCATTGTCTTCTGGCTTGAAAAGTTTCATTAGAGAAGTCTGCGGTCACTCTGATAGATTTGCCCCTATAAGTCAGTTGGCACTTTCCCCTGGCAGCTGGCAAAATCTTTTCTTTTGTCTTGACTTTAGAGAGATTCATCACAATGTATCTTGGAGAAGCTCTATTTGATTGAGGCAACTAGGGGACCGACATACCTCTGAAAGGAGTATGTCACAATTTCAGGGGATATTTGGGAAATTTTCATTTATAATATTCTCTAGAATCACTTCCATTCCTCTGGAGCATTCTTCTTCCCTTTCTGGGATACCTATAACTCATATATTTGAATGTTTTATAGAGTCTCATAATTCTGTCAGTGAACATTCTGCTTTCTCTCTCTTCTTTTCTGCCTCTTTAATTATCTGAGCTATCTCAAGAGCTTTATCCTCTACCTCTGAGATTCTTTCTTCTGCATTATCTAATCTGTTGTTGATACTTTCTATTGTATCCTTAAGTTCCCTAATTGATTGCTTCAGTTCCTTCAGCTCTGCTACATCCTTTCTATATTCTTCGTATCATTATCTTTTTTGAATCTGTTTTTGGATTTCTTTTTGGTTATTTTCCACATTCTCAGCAATTTCCTTCATTATTTTTTGGTTATTTTCCACTTTTTAGCAATTTCCTTCATTGTTTTCACTATCTGTATTTTAAATTCCCCTCTGTCATTTCTAGCATTTCTTTATAGGTGGAACCCTCTGTTGTAACTACCTCAGGGTCCCTTGAAGGGGTTGCTCTGGACTGGTATTTCATGTTACCAGGATTTTTTCTCCTAATCCTTCTTCATGAGTACTTTCTTGTATGTGTTTCCTTAGCCTAGTTTTTCTTTCACTTCTTCTTGCTCTTTAAGTGACTGTGCATCTGGCCTAAAGTTTTAATGAGTTCTTTTGGTATAGGACCAGAATGATGAGAATATTAAAGAGCAAAAAGGAAAAAAAATTTCAAAAAAGAAAGAAAAAAGAGAAAGAAGAGGGAGGTGAGTAAAAGCAAATATTGACAAAAAGAAGAAAAGCACCAAAAGAAGGAGGCAGGAATAATACAGGTGTATAGTAGGGTACTATGACCCAACCTGAAAAACCCCCAACCTCTGGGGATGCTGGGTTGAATGGTTCCCTTGTGGTCAACAGCTCTTTTCCAGCCTGATCAGACACAGTACCCCACATTCACCAGGTAGACAGAAAAGACAAAAATACTATAAATCAAACTGAAACAAACAAGCAAAAACCCTTACAGGATAAAATTGGGGGGGACAAAAAGTAAATAGTAGGGGCAGAAACACTGGAAAAAGTGAAATTCTAATTGTTAAAGAAGGCAAAAATGGAAGGTTGTTCATTTAAACTAGAATAGTGACAAAAAAAGATAAAAAAGAACAAAAAGAGAAAAAAAGAAAGAAAAATGTCAGGGAAAAATGTTGAAATTAAGAAAAAAAACCCAGAAAACCCAAACCAAAAAACCGAATAGTGTGTGTGTGTGTGTGTGTGTATCTTGCTGAATATTGTCTGAGGAACAGGTGATCTTCTGAGGTATGAGATGTTAATCACAATATTGATACAGCTGTATGAGATGTAGACTGGAGGTTTCTGCTGATTTCTCAGACCTCACAGGCTTGGGAGCCCAAATGTCTCCTCAGTCCACTTAAAAGACACTCCAAACTATGAACCTTGGCTAAGCAGAAAATTTCCAAGGAAAACACTTATCACTGGAATCTCTCCTTGCATGGCTGCCCAATTATCCAGTGGGCCTAAACTGATCTCACTCTATGCCCCTGAGGGCCAAGGCTGTTAATCTGCCAAACACTTGATCTCCATTCTTCCCCAGCATCTCAGTTCCCACCTTTGGGCAGCTCAGTCACTAGATTACTTGCCATAGGTATCCTGGCCAATCCTCATGCTGCAACATGCAGGGGCAGCTCCCCCACCATAGATGTGTGGGCAGCCCACAGCTGAATGATACTAGCTCCTTTCAGGCTCAGCAGCTCAGTCCAGGGCCCAGACAATGCCCAAAGTCTTCTGCACACCCACCCAAGATCTCCCAAGGTAGTTCAATCAAGTGTCCAAGTCCACAAAAACCAAAACAGCCCACAGATAAAGCTTTTCCTGCTTATAGTCTCACTGTTGCTATGATTACAGCTACGGGCAGCCTCTGACCAAACAACCGAACCTACCACTTGCCAGTTTTCCACTGACATTGTTCTTCTCATGGGATACAGAAGTCTCTCACTGACTTCCTGTGTCACCAAAGGGAAGTTTCTAGGCCACACCCACTGGCCAGAGATTCCTAGAGTCTTCCCTCCCAATTCTCACTGCTCCTGGTTGCACAGAAGCTGTTACTTGGCTGCCATCTTGCTCCCATTCTATATAATTATTCTTTTTTCCAAGAACAAATAATACCATGAAAAATTATGATAACAATCTTTTTGAAGACAGTAAATCTGAAATTTTTATGTGTATCAAAATACCTGGGTTATTAAATGTGTAGATATTCTGATCTAACTGATAAGGAGAGATTAAGTTGGTATGTAGCACATCTCAGGAAATATGCAATTTTTCAGACACCTTTCTATAATGTCAAATAATTTAGTACATTTGATTAGTTTTCTGGACTTCATGGCAAAATAATACTAGAAATACATTTTTCAAAATCATCATAATTGGTCTGGGGAAAGACTTTATGAAGAAGACTTCCATTCCATTTGCAACAACAACAAAAATAAACACATGGGACTTAAACTGAATAGCTTCTATACAGCTAAGGCTACAATAGCCAAAGCACAATGAGAAAGGATATTTGCATATTATTAATTGGACAAAAGCTTGATAACTAGGATGTACAGAGACCTCAAATTAACAAAAATGAAAATCACCAACAATCTCTTATATCACTTGGACATAGAAATGAATAGATCCTTTTGTAAAGAAGATAGATAGCTAAAAACATGAAAAAAAATGCTCATCATCCCTAATTATCAGAGAAATGCAAATCAAAACCACCTTGAGATTTCATTTAACCCTGGTGAGAATGTCCCACATCACAAAAATCTCAAAAATACAGACAGTAGCATGAATGTGGATAGATGGGAACATTTCTACATTGCTGGTGGGACTGCAAACTAATACAATCTTTTTGAAAGGAAGTATGGAGAATCCTCAAAGAACTCAAACTAGACCTCCATTTTGATCCTGCAACTCAATTGTTGGGCATCTACCCAGAAGAAAAAAAATCATTTTATCATAAGAACATTTGCACTAGACTGTTTATCACAGCTCAATTTACAATTGCCAAAATGTGGAACAGCCTAAATGCCCTCCAACCCAGGAATGAATTAGCAAGCTGTGGTATATGTATATCATGGAATACTATTCAGCCATTAAAATTATGGAGACTTTACATCTTTTGTATTAACCTGGATGGAAGTGCAACACATTCCTCCTAGTAAAGAATCACAAGAATGGAGAAGCAAGAGTCCTACATATTCAATTCTGATATGAGGACAATTGATGACCTAGTACAGAGTGTTGGGTAGAGGAAGTGAGGATACAGGGAGCACACAAATGAAACTTTGTGTAAGAAAATAAATGAGAGAAGCAACTAATCCACCACACCAAAATGAAATCCCAAGACATCACCGTATTTCTGATGTGGTTACATAGTGGTGTCAGGTTGGTTTGAGTACTTGGCTGACCAGAGTTTGATGGAAATGTGGAGAAGGAGAAGCAGCAGCAGCAACATTCACCAAATTTGCCAAGATTGGTAAGAATAGGAGGTTAGAAGTGGGTAAAGCCAAAAGAATTGTTTGGATCAGAGCCATGAGCCTAGCACTGGGAATCAGGACAGTTTGGTATCTAGGAAGGAAAAATTATAGAGTCAGGAGTTCTGAAATTTCAGATTGAGAATTTTAATTGGTTTTAAGACAGGCATTTCTAAAGAGTTTCTGAGAAAAGGCCAAGCATCATAGAAATAGAGCCAAGATTAGAAGGGGAACAGAGAAGAGGAGGATTATTTTCTGCCCACAGACCTCTGGCCATTTGTGACACACCTCACCAAGATCCATTGTGCTCAGGATGGGAAAAACAACATATAAAAGCAGATGAATTCTTTACTTCTCTCATTGTGAAAGATAATTGTACAATGACATAAGAAGACTAAAGAGGAATAAAATTTATTCTGCTGTCGCATCATCTATTTATATTATTCCATCATTTCTCATTTTTCTTTTCTGAACTTTTATTTGGAAATATTTGATGACTAACAAAATAATTTTCAGGTTAATGAAACATCAAAATAATTTGTAACAAGAAAAAGATCGCTAAGATCCTTTAACATAGCTTACATGTAAAAGGGGCCCAATGGACTCATATGGTATTTGCAAAAAAGATTAAATATTATTTCATTAAAAATATAAGTATATTGCCTTTTTTGTTCTTTGGAAAACTATTTAAGGAAAATAAAAGTCCTGAAATGCTAGTCATCTAAACAATTAAAAATTCTTAAAATAGGATTTTTTTCTTATATTTAAAGCTGTTCAAACATAACTGTGAGTTAAATTGATCCAAGTTGTGTACCAAAGGGTAAATATAGGTACTTGGTATTTTCTTTGCCATGAATAGTCACTGTGCCCTCCAAAGCAAATTTTTCTATTTGTTGCTTCTTGCCTCTGTTTTCTGGATTAGAGGATTTCCACAAGTAACTTTGATTGATTGCCCGATGATATTGGAGAAATAACAGAGTAAAATGCTAGCCAAACACTCTATTAGGAGATATGGTTTATAAAATATCATGTAAGTTACCTAGATGAGTTTCTTTGAGTTACTTGTGGTGATCACATCTTTTTCAATCTTATTGAGATTGTTAGATTTTCTAAAAAAGAAAGAAAGAAAAAGAAAAACTTTTTCTGTTGTCCCTGGATGTCAATGACCTGTTAAGCCAAACTATTGGTAGCCAAATAAATAGTAGAACAGACCCTCATTGTTTATCATTCGACTTGCATGTATTTACTTAGGTTTTCAGTGTTTGTCTTCCACAAGTAACAGTTCCCTTTGAGCCCCAGATCATTAACTCTTTGTTTTAAGCTCAGAAAAAAAAAAAAGAAAACCTTTACCTTTGCAATTTATTTATTGTGTTGGGACAGAGATGATTCATGCTTGCATATTAGAAAGATTTAATTTAATGTTCCTTATTTTACTGACATTCCTTTGAGCACTCACTCCCAGAAGTAATTTCACTTTGAATTCATGAGAACTGATGTACTCTGAGGTATAGACATGGGTTTCTAAACCTACTGTGTTTTTAAAATTCATCATCTCTGTTAGCCAATTCACTTATCATTCATTAATTTATTCTATTTCTTTCAAAATACAGTGGCTGCTTTTTCTCCTTTGACTCACACTAAGACAGTTGTGTTTTAAAAACATACTTAATATTCCTTAATGAGTGTTTCAAAAGGAAGCAAAACTGGGTGTATTTAACATGTCATATTGATCCATATTTCCTCATTTTACTCATGATATTCTCTAATCTAAAATCATTTTTAGAATATTTGGGGATGTGTGTATTATAGGGTTTGTGATTGCTTATAAGGTATTAAATTTAAAGGTAAAGATAGTTTTTTCAATACACGAATTTTTACAAACTTTATGATTATAATAAGAATATCATACCATAAATATGTTAAAATTCATTACAATTATATAAAAATGACACCAAGGGGCAGAATGAGAAATAAGATTTACTTTTGCTGAATTTATACTCTTGAAGGCTTGGAGAATATTAATAATCACTTAAAAATTTATATTATGAGAATTGACTTGGTTCTATACAGGTTCATTTCAAATTTTAATTGCCACTATTTTATGTAAATTTGATAGACAAATTACAGTTTAACTCAATATAAAATTATAGAATGAATAAGATTATTTGTATACACAATTCCATAATGGCAAGTATCTCTTAATTTCCATTAGCTTTTTATTTAAATATAAAATTATTTTACTGCTTAATTTAAGATTTTTCAAGAAAAGTAGCAAAAAAAAGTGTCTCAATTCAATCAACATACTTTTCTCTAGAAAATAATGTCTCTTCTAGTTTGCATAAGTATTCTACTTCAATTGCTGCTCAAACATGGGAATGGATGGATTTGTGTTTAAAGACAACGGAATTAAGCTCCAAGTATTTAAAGTTTGAGTTTTTTTTTTTTTTTTTTAAGCTGAGTGGGTTTTAGTTTCGTAAGGGAATTAAATGGCTTTTGAGAGAGATTTTTTATATAAACATGCTTCAAAGCTTTTGTAGGTTTCAGGCACCATTTTAAAGATATTTTGTTCAAATAATGGATTTGTTTTATTCTCAGATAAGTCATTCAGTAATCCCTTGCTTTGCAGCTTACATCTGCTGTAGCCAAGGTTAATTAATTAGAAATATTAAGGATTGGATTAACACTTGGACTTAATTCTCAAATCGTTTGCTTGAAAGTATCTAAGTTGCTCAGTAAATTTATTTTGAAACTTAATGCCACACTGGAGAAAAGTTGCTTTTTTAAAGAAGTTTTGTAGACAAATGCAGTGGTAAATTATAAGAAATAAAAAAGAGCCATCTATCTGGTTTTCCATAGCCAAACTGACTTAAACTACAATAACTTACAGATATTTCTGAAAAGTTCTATAAAGGCATTTTTAATGCTTTATACAGCTTATTTTTTAGAAAATGAAAAAAAAATCATTGCCTAAATATCTGAAAGGCAAGTATATGCTTTAAAATAGGTGTGGCATTTCAAATTTAAGATTGACATATATAATTCCTGCAGAATTTTGAAAGATTTATTATATAACTGATACAGGTTTACCCATTCAAGTGTGGACAAGGGATCCCAGTTCCCTCAGCCTGGGCGATTTCATATAAACTAAGCTGGGCCACTTCTGAAGGAAATTCCCTGCCATTTTTCCCAGCTGGAGGGACTGCATTTATTCATTTGTTAATATACTCATTAACATTGAAAAGGTGTCTCCCATCTACCAAGTCCTGACCAAATATAATTCATAAGATCTTATACTCCTAGACTAAGGACCCACTTGGAGAATACCCAGTTGGATCTCTCCTTCAGTCAGAAGCTCTGCTGCTTTTTACTCCTTCTGTGTTCCATTTTTGTGTAATAAATCCTATCTCACTGCTGATCTGTGGTCCATCCATTCATCCTTCAAATGCCCAAGACCATGCACCTACTGCAAAAAGAAATTCTGGTAACATAACCTTGGACAATGGGATAAAGAGATGCTAAGGATCTAAAAAACTAGATGAGCTGAGCTGGCCAGTTGACACAGGTTCTGAAGATAACTTCTCCTACAACAAACAGAAACTGGATTTTTAAAAGATGAGCCTTAAAGAATGGTGTAAAATATTCCTTTTACTTTATTTAACTTTCTTACATAGTAAGAAAGTTAAAAAATTTGTTTTTTCTTTTTCTTTCTTTCTTTTTCTTTTTTTTTTTTTTGAGACAGAGTCTCAAGCTCTCATCCTGGGTAGAGTGCCGGGTCATCACAGCTCACATCAACCTCCCACTCTTGGGCTTAAGCAATTATCTTGCCTCAGCCTCCCAAGTAGCTGGGACTACAGGCACCTGCCATGATGCCTGGCAATTTTTTGGTTGTAATTGTTGTTTGGCAGGCCCGGGCTTCTAACCCACCAGCTCCAGGGGATGTGGCTGATGCCCTAGCCACTTGAGCTACAGACTCCAAGACAAAAAAAAAAAAAAGTTTATTAATTTATTCTTGTTTTGAAAGGCACCAGAGTTGTTCCCACATCTTTGCAATTGTTGAATTGTGCTGCTCTAAACATTTGGGGGGTGTGCGTATACCACGTCCTCAGTACTTATTATAATCAGTAGATTAACAACTACATGCTCACAAGAGAGAAAAACTCAAACTCAAGTAAGGGGGAGTGATCAGGGATTGTGTGAATTCCCTCCCCTGGTGACACTGGGTGCAGGTTTACTGCACACTTCCTGGGTGAAGGAACAAATCACAATCCAGACTTAAACCTTACAGATGCAAACCATGTAACTTAATCATATTTACCTCTATGTTAATCTGAAAGTAAAAAGTGGAAGAAATAAAATAGGAATTTTAGAATTAAAAATAAGAATGTAAACATAATATCTTCAAAGTATAAATATCTCAGGTGATAAAGTAATCTAATATTTATTATGCATATAAAGTTCAAGAGATCCATTGTACAGCATGGTTATTCAGTTTAAAAAGAGGGTATAGCGTTGTAGAGTTAACATTGCCAAGAGTAGATTTTAAATGTTGTCATAAGTTTTTGAGATAATGCACGTGTCAAGTAGCTTAATTTGTCTATTCTACAATGTGTGCCAAAATCAAAACATTGAGATGTACACCATAAACATAGACAACCTTTATTTGTTGATTCAAATAAATAAACAATAAAAACTCTGAAAAAACATGTGTCTATCAGGCAAAGGGATGAAATAAATGAATTGGTGTGAGAACAATGCCATTTCACTGACTTTATGTCTAGACAAACAGCACAGAAAAAAGGTTAATTTCTTTTTATTGCAATACCCATGGTCTTATCAATTTTGTCTTGTTTCTCTGTGTTAGGTTTCTATATCCTCATGCAATAAATTACTTTTTCATATTAATAAAATGTTCGTACCTCCCTTTCATTTATCTCATATGTGATTCCAGTCGTACCACTGCTGCATTTACCTTCTCTTTTATGTTGAAGGTCAGATTGAAGGGATTAAAAATTTGATGTAAGAAAGGGAATCTTGTTTCTGAGCAAACCATTATTCAATAAGTGAGGAAGTCCATCAGTAAGCATGTAAATGTTTAGACAGTTACATAGTTGTAGATTTAGATATCAATTGCAATGTTTGTACTATGAACGGGAAAATATAACATAAATGTATTTTCTACAATTAAAACCCCGCACCTAAAGAATCTCACTTCTTTTCTTTCACTGATATGGGAAAACAAACTACTTCCTCTGCATCTCAGAGATGTTTATTAAAAGATTTTGAAGAAAGTGGATGCAGAAAATGGAATGGTGATTTACTCAATTGACCCTTTCTTTAAATTTCCAGCGGTGGTTTGGGGCCTGTATTCAACACCGTAACTGGACTCTAATGGAAATGCCCTCATGGTGAGGAAGACAGTGAAAAGGAAACGTATTTGCAGTCCTATATGTATAAGCAAGATTTTTTTTCCTAGTAAAAAATAAAATTTCATTTAGCAGATCAGAATCATAAGGATCCAACAATCATTTTCTGTAACCTCTAAATACAGTTTTCAATAATTTACTAAATTCTCTGTGAAAGATGTATGTATCTTAAGACACCTCTGTATCATAACTGGCTATTGCAGGTGGCAGGTTAACTTTCAAAAGTTATAGATTTTCTTCCTTATTTATCATGGTAAAAATACATGATTTTAGTCAAAATATTTGACATTTTTTAAAAAGATATAGTTTCTCTTTTTATCGTTAATTCTAATTAATAAATTTTAGAACACTTTCACATTTTCTCATAGGAAGAAGCAACTCTTTTGGTTTTAAATTGGTAGGAAAGAAAGGTATAATTACTCTTACTTTTATTCTACACTAGTCCAGAGTCAAAAGTAGACTTGAAAAAAATAAAATTCATAACCCTCTGCATGAGCTTTTTCACACATAAGACTCTTCAGAGAAGAAATCATTAATCGAGGATTGCCTCTTTCAATTTCTGTTTCCATCAGGAGGACATAAGGTTATATTTTCTCATAAAGTAATTTACATAATGATTGAAACCAAAGTTTCCAGGCTAAATTTTGGGGCACCAAGATAATCAGAAAAAAAGTTATAAAGGGATTAACTAGGTGCCTGAATAGCTAGTTGCTGATAACATCAGGAAATTAAAATTTATAATAAGGAAACCAACTTCTTACCCTATCTAGGCCTCCCACTTCCATTCAAGTATTAAAATCCATACATACTCCAAGAAAGAAATTGACATTGTAATGCTGCAGGATTTTTAAAAGAACTGGGAAGTCCTAAAGGCTGTTTACCTAAATGAGTCAGTGTAGGAATAAACTATTCTTTTAGAAACACAAAAATGAATCACATATCTGAAAATTTTAAATTCTTCATTTCAAAATTTTAATCTGTCAAAAATATCCGGTTTTTCCCATATATACTTGCTTAGGAGACAGACATACATTGCAATATAATCAATTATAACATGCAGTATTGAATCTTGCTCTATAATTTCAGAAAATAAATTTAAACACACCATAGAATTTAGTTAAATTCTAATCATACTTCAGGTCACATATATACAGGTACCAAAATATGAATATATTCTTATAAGCACACACACATACATACATATATGCAAATATATATACACACATACATATAGTATGTATTTATTGAATAAATTAGTTCTGATTTTGCAGTGGATGTCAGACAGCTTAATACAAAATATGATTTTAGTATTAGTATTTGATTTTAGTATTAGTAGCATCTCATTATACATTTCAAAACGCTAAGCTCATCCACTACAGTCAATTTTGAATGAATTCAACATTTATTTTAAGTAACACAATATTTCACTTTTTTGCTTTAAACTAGTTAACTTAGCACTAGTTAATTTTGGACACTTGATAGTTAAAGTGTCCAAAATTTAAATACTCAATGATTTCCAGTTCTTGGCCATATGTTCTTGTTTTTTGTTTATATTTTCCTAAACCTATTCAGGACATTGCTATAAAGTCATGTGTGAATACTCCATCAACTGGATCACTTTTAGGTCTCTTTCTTTTGTCCAATGTTACTTTTACTATTTAGTGAGCTTTTTGGTCCTTTGGATCATCAGTCATGTTTTTCCGTTGTTTTGCTGTGTATATTTTTTAAAATCACTTGCTTTCTGAGGTCTGACAATTAAGTTAGCAAATTTGTCACTAGGCCTTTAGATTGACAGCACTGTACAGAACGCTTGGTAAGGTTTTATGTCCTTGGTATATCAGTGTCTCACAGCTATATTTGTGCTGACATGTGGTGGTGTCTTGCTGAGTGGTATTCATTATTGTCATTGCATTTTTGCAGTCATGAGAATGTCAGAGCTGTTGGAAAAAGTGGAAGTGAAATCAGAGACATGTTAGTCCAAGTTTATGGGCATAATGACG